>JAHZNC010002040.1:0-12248 GCA_027744095.1 Zhuqinia jingwanae | reverse complement strand
CTGTGAGTGAGTAGCTCATCGTTCTGCTGCTAAATGATATTTCTCGCCTCTTTTTATGACAGCTTTTGTTTGTTACTTTTTAAACGTAACTTATAAGTACATAGCCGATAGTGTAATATCTTCCGTATATACATATTATTGTTTGCTGTACATTGTATAATATATGTACAGGTTTTGTTGTGCCATAATTTTCAGTGTCAGCAGCAATGTTCAATATTTTGATACAAGAGGAAGGGAAGGTGTAACTTTTATTATTTTTATTATATGCTTATACCGATTAAGGAAAATTACATAATCAAGCAAAAATCGTAATATTTTTTTGAGTGTGCTTTTGTCATTATTATGCTTGAATGTTTAGAATTTAGAGACCTTGTCAAAGACAATAGTTTTGTTGTAATTATTATGATTATTGTAAGGAAAAATATAAATGTATACTTTTTATGTACATTTTCATTTTTATAAATGGTGAAATTAATTTGATGATGATGATGACTCCTCCTATTCCAGTTCACCCACTGATTCAAGTTCCGAATCAAATGGTAGCGGCACCAAGGGGGATGGACGTAACCATCGAGTGCTCGTCAGAAGCCAGTCCAAAAGCTATCAACTATTGGACACGTGAGACTGGTAAGCATAGTCAGTAGTACAATATTTTTTGAATACATTTCATAAATAAAGTAAATACAAAGCACTATTACATATAGATATGTATTTATTTGAGGGAAAAATCATTCAAGCTGATTACATTTAATCACCGATGAGTGATCCATATACGTCCCCCATCAAATAAATTAGAATGTACGTTAATACGTCACGTTCAAGAAAAAATCTTTGCCTCAAAGTCTGCCTTTTTCACTTTACAAGAAAATGATCTAGTTCAGCATCGTCTTCATGTGCTACTTTGCCTTTTTTGTTCTCTGCAGCATTTTTTTTTGTTTGGGTGATGGTTGTTTAAAAAGAATGAAGAGAGTGAAGAAGAAAAAATTCATTTATACAGAAAAGAGGTTGAATGTTTTTTCTCTCTCTCGTGTTGTTTGATGGAAAGGATGAGAAAGTGAAAGATGAACAGGGTAGGTTTTTTGATAGGGCTTCCCTGATTTTTTACGACAAGCAAAAGAAAAAAGGGAGCAACGACGTTTTAAAAAATAACAAGAAGACAGAAAGAGAGAGAGAGAAATGAATTGAGTGAGTTTTCTTAAACATTATTTTTTTCTGAGTCACTCTTGGGATGCATACGTATGTATGAGATTGGCAGAGAGAGAAAGAGAGAAAGAAAGAGAATAGAACGGGAAAATATTGTGTATGCTACTTGGGTAATTTTTCCATTCAAATGAAAAATGACAGTGGAAAGTGCAGTTCACACGGATGAGAGAATATATAGAACATATATTATATCTACTATATATGTATATAGATATATTATATATGCTCCGTATTTTTAGGGGTGAAATGAAAAGGAGAAAGATTTGCTGCTTGCACCACCACCAGAACACATACGTTGTAGACAAACAAACGAATTTCGTGCAATGCTTAAATAATACACTTTGATGATGTGTGTGTGGTGGTGATGCCTTTTCTTCTTGGTATTTTGCCTCTTTTTTTTTGGAAAAGTAAAAAAAATTTTGGGACTCTGTGTGAATGGAAAAATCTGCTGCAGTATAGTATGCATAGAGGCAGCCTATAGTATAACTTCTCTCTTTCTCTGGCAGACGACATGTAAAAGGTTGGGTTTTACGCCAGTTTGAGTGCGTGAAAAATTAGCTTGCTCACTGCCAAATATGCTAAATAACTATCGACAATTTCTCACACTCTTACGTATATAATAAGTACAACGAGGAGGCTCCACGCACCATCATCTACAATACAAAACGAGATATTACTATTTTCTGTGTCGTTTAATGCTGCTGGTGGTTGTACCATGAAAATAGTGCAATTTAAACACTGTGCATGATGATCGTTTGGACAATATGAGATGGGATGATCGCACAGATAGGAATGTTGTTTTGAGTTATTTCTGTTTCAATAATTCTACCGCGTTTGATTTAATTTTGTACGTTTTGTCTCCCCTCGTTCGTGTGGGAGGGAAAAGTCAAAATGTGTGGTGGGGTTTTTTTTTACGATAGAAGAGGGTCAACAAATAAAAGGGTTAAATGGGATTAGCAAAAAAAAACGGGAATAATTTCCGAATTAAAATGTTTCCTGTGAAGCTTTCAAGAATGCTAATAATGAGCGGTAATTTATGTTGCGTGACCTACTATCATGATAAAAAATATATATATGTATTTTATACAAAACATGATTATTATTTTGGAGAGTCAGCGAGAGTCAAGTCAAGAGCTCATTTAACACGACAAATATGAGTTGAAGTAGCTTCTATTAGCATTGTAGTTCACATCTGTCAATTAAAACGGGTTTGTGTGTACATGGCCATATACCTAGTCATGTTTACTTTGTTGTAGTAGATAGGGTGTTGTTGCGCTTTGCTTGATCATGATGATGATGATGATGAACAAATTGGTTTGATTGTAACGCGAAAGCAAACTGCTGCTGCTGCATTGTAACGCACTCATGCATGCACACACTCGAAAAATTTTGCGTGACACACACGTTCCCAGTCAGTGAAAATGCAACAGCAACAACGCAATAATATCATCAATACAGACACTCTTATTGTTCCAACACGTTGTTTTTTTAATACAAAATACAGTCACGACACGATGTTGATGGTGGTGGTGATCAGGAAGGAAATGAGGATACTGGCTCACCAGACCAGTGAGTGTGAGTGTAGTATTCTGTATGTATAGCCAACAGAGAACAGAAAGAATTTTTTTCTTCTTCTGGCCGACGATGGAATGGGAAACTAAAATAGAGAGAGAGAGAAAGGAGAAGAGCAATGCGGAATGTCGCTTCTAATTACAAACAAGTTAATGCTGAGTTAAGCATCGTCGGCGCGGCAATGAAATCATCATCATCATCATCACCATTAAGAAGAAAGACTAAACGCATCATGATGGAAATCGGAATGAGATAGATCCTTCTACTGCTACCACCACCACCACCACACCACTACTGACTTTCTCTACACATTAAAATGGTTTTTTGGGGTTTGTATTACTATTTTCTCTGCCACACACACGCAAAAAGCTTTACTTCTGGTTACAGGGTAGGAGTAGTAGAAAACAAGAACACAACATAATATAACATTATGTTATACATATTTATAGTGTCTGTATGTATGTATTTATATCTTTGTTGTTACAAGTTCAAAGGAAAACTGCTTTCTCTCTTTCTCCTTAGATCTCATCGGCTCCATATATATATATACTCCATATTAACTTGTCTGAATAAAATGAACCTTCATTACTACACTCCTCTCTTCTCTCTGGGTTTTCGGCGTGCTTATCCATATAGTCATAGCACAACAGTCATTGGAATGTTTGTATTCTCATCCTGTAGTTATAATAATAATAATAATAACACTAATACACACACAGGTTAAAATAGGATAATAAGTTCCTGGTGAATGAACATAAGATGATCATCATCTTCTTTGTCGTCATCAAAAGTAGCTAAAAAAATATAATGTATCTATTACACAAAATATTGGGTACACTTATTTCACTTGTTTATTTTAGCTACACATAATATGATACATCATGTATATATTTTAGTGAGTAGGTAAATAAAGACGTTAAAAAGTTTGTAGTATAATGCAGCAGAGAAAAGTGTTACGTGGAGGAACGCAAATGAAGCTGAAACCAATGATATATTGCTTTTTCCCTCGTGTAGGTGCGTACTTGTTTACGTATATTACGTGTTTGTTTACTGCTATTTTCACCATTAAGTTTACCAGCATAAATCTTGTACTTGTTGGTGTACACGTTTGTGCGTTTAAAAGAAATTGTCTAATATGCTTATACAAATATACAAACATAAGACAAGGACGCTCTTACTTACGACGACACAGGAATGTTTTTCGTTTGAGTACTTAATTAAACCCATTCTTCATTGCATGACTCTCAGTACATAAATGTTAGTGTATGGTGTAATAATAATATTATTTAATATATTTGTATCGTTTTACTCATTATACAAAACAATGACATCCTCATCATAATCATCATTCCCACAAACATACAATTCATCATCAAAAAAACAAAGACTAAAAACTGACATCAGTTCCAGTATATTTTATCCTTTAATCCCATTAATGAAAATGAAAACCGATCAATATGCACAAACTGTAACGCCTTTATTGCGTTTCATCATAGTCAATGGGTGCATATCTAGTGGTGTTATGATCAACAACAAACGCACAGCATAAGCGCACATGTGTAAACTAATCAGCAGCAGAAAAGAAAACAGTTTGAACTTTTAGAAGGATGGACCGTAAAATTCTGGATAAAAAAATTCTTTCAGATATGTAGGAAGTTGGATGTATGCAACCGTGATGATGATGACGGAGATGTGCCAAGTTCGTGCATCAGAATGCAACGGATGTATTATGTATTTTAAAACCCAGAAGAACCCTAAAACGTCAAGCTGCAAAAAAATCTCTTTCTATCTATTATACCCACGTGCTGCATAGTATACACTGCATATTACTGAAAAATAATAAGTTTGAAGTTAAGATATAGCAAGAAAGCGTAGAACTCTTTTTTGCTGCGAATAAAATAAAAACAAAATGCAGAGGAATGCAGTTTCCACTTGACTTTACATAAAGGCAGAAGAAAAATAATTATTACTTTTTATACGGCCTGCCGCTTTTTAAAGCAGAGAGGGAGAGAGACAGAGAGAGAGATAAGCGTTTTATTTTGTTACACTACTAACTGCTGATCTTGTTGAAACGATACACATATATACTTATTATTATACGACATTCTTGAAGCTTTATAGACAAAAATTTGGTACATATGTTCCCCCGTCGGCGTGTAATATATTGGTTTACAACCTTGAAGAAAAAGAACTAGTTGAGACTACTACACAGACACATATATAAGCGTTTTTACCCCATCCAATGTGTAAACAGTAAACACACAACAACCCCAACACTTATATTCACCACCACCACCGTTGTCTTCTTCGTTTAAAAATCTTCAGTCTTTTTCTTCTACACATCACATCGTGGCATAACCACCACCGTCATCCCGTATTCGTATGTAAAACTCGTTGTTGTTCTTTTCTTTCTTCACTAAAATGTTTTTTTAGCTTCTTTTTCTTTCTCTCTCAACATCCTCTCTCTCCTCCACCGCTATCACCACATGATAGCGATTTTCCTCAGTTTTACAACAACAGGAGCAGCTATCCATCCAACAAACGCGAAACTATCTGAGGAATGCAATAGATCTTGTGTGAGGGAATGCATAGTCGTTTCGTTTTTTTTTGTCCTCCTTGCGATTTTCCTCAGTTTTACAACAACAGGAGCAGCTATCCATCCAACAAACGCGAAACTATCTGAGGAATGCAATAGATCTTGTGTGAGGGAATGCATAGTCGTTTCGTTTTTTTTGTCCTCCTTGTGCAACGCTTTTACAAACTCCAACAAAGTCTCTACTACATACCTACTATAATAATAATAATAACAACAACAACAGACAACATATTTTCACCAACAAGAAATATAGGCAAAAAGGAAAAGTAGTTGAAAACCCATTTTCATCCAGAGTATTTTTTTTTTCATTCTCTCTGCGTAGATATAAGCTTTGTTGTACACTTATGTTTCTTGAATTTCATACGAGTCCCGAGTCGTTGTACTTTTTATGTAAGCTGTGATCTTTCTCGAGGAATCCTTTTTGAATGCAGATCGTCGTCATCGTCTCATCTTCGTCGTGTACTTATCATCGTGATGATCATGATCAAATATATTTAAGGTGGATGCTCCACCAGAGAGAATATACATGTAAGGTATTTGTGTAAGAGATAAGTATAAAGTCATGATGATGTATAAAAAATACTGTTATTTTACGATATGTTGTTGTCGACAGACAATAATACATTATGCCAGCAGCTTGATCTTCCTCCCATCCTTCTTCCATCCTCGTCGAAGAACAAGTTCTTGGGGGAAAAAAAGAGGAAAACTTGAGGAGCAACTCAACCATAAAAATTTTTTCTGATCGATTCACTTTGTAATTTCACTATTTGTATCTGTGTTTACATTACTATATGTAGGTACCTATACAACATCTGAGTGTATGTATTGAAAAATAGTGAAAGAGTGTGTAGGAGGAATTTAAAGTTCAACTGCGAGTGACTGACTGACTGACAAGGAGAAAGAGGAAGGGAAAAAATGAATTGGGAGAATAGGTTTGGGTGTCTCGTTCAGCGAGAAAAAAAAACGAAGAAAGTTGCGTGCATGCCTTTTCTTTGGCTATTACTCTTGTCTACTGTTGTTGCTGCCATTGTTGTGGAGGGAATATCTGTAAAAACGTGATAGTTTTCAGGAAGGGTTTGCTGGTGCGTATTTGAATGCAGAAGCACATCTTTTTAAAACGAGTATATAATTTGGATAATGCAATGGAGAGAGAGAGAGAGAGAGATAGAAGAATGCCAATTGAAATTTGAGAACAGAAAAAGTTGCTGACAACAGAATTTTAAGTGCATAAGCAAATATGCAATCGACGATCTGACCGAGGTATGATTATATGACGTGAAAGACTGCGGTGTTCGTATTGTGGTAAATTTTTGCGTTTTTTTATTAGTGTGCCAATATTTTATGCTTGTCGATGAAACAAAGTTACAAGATATATTCTATATATATTACTTAGAAATAAATTAGCTAAAAGAGGAGTAGTTTAACAATTAAATATAAGTTGCGTTTTATTTTTCAATAAACAATTTGAGTAAAAGATTTTGATATATACATCAAAATAATTAAATGATTGAAGGATTGTGCGATTTTGACCTGGTTTGAATCGTTCAGGGTGACACCATGATTCTCGGGTTTTTCTGGGTTGACTCTCCTGCTTACATCGACAATTATCCCGTCTTTGGCGTGGCTGGGGTTGGGGCTGAGGCTGGGGCCGGGGTTGGGGCCGGGGTTTGCGCCTGAACTTGTGGCTGGACTTGAGCCTGAACTTGTGGCTTGACTTGAGCCTGAACCTGTGGCTGGACTTGAGCCTGAACTTGTGGCTTGACTTGAGCCTGAACCTGTGGCTGGACTTGAGCCTGAACCTGTGGCTGGACTTGAGCCTGAACCTGTGTCTGGACTTGCGCTAGAGCTTTTGCCTGGGCTTGCGCCTGTGCTTGCGCTACAGCCTGTGCCTGGGCTTGAGCGGCGGCGGCAGCTTTCTTCTGGGCGTCCAACTTCAGTAGGTACTGCTGCTTATACTTGTCCTTGTCAGCTTGGGACATGTTGCGCCACCGATGACCACAGACTCTGGCGACGTAGTGCATGTTGCCTCCATACCGATTGTATGTTTCCAAGAAGTAGATTATGAACATGTTTGCTGGGTGGGCCTTCTTCTTTTTCTTCACCACATGGCCACCAGCACCGACCACTGGAACTTGGTTTCCATTCTGGTTGCATCCGTTACTTCCACAGTGAGGACAGCCAGCAGTCATTTTGAAGGGAAATTGATGGGTCGATCAACACTTTTTAACAGAAATACGGAAAAAGTAGTTAGTTTGGACACCGGCGAGTTATGTAGAAACAATCTGCGCACTTCTTGATGTAAATGAGAGGCTCAGCTCGGAAATGGATGAATTAGGATATTTTTTTTCAATATCACGAAAAAAACGCATTTTTTCACGCGTGGTGCGTGACATGTTTCCATGACATACCATTTCGTAGATATAAAAAAGTACAAGTACAAGCATCAAGTTTCTTAAAATCAAAAGTAAATTTCAAAGCATTTCTCAATTTAGTACAAACCAAATAAATAACATAACATCCACCAATCCACCTCCATACATACCACCAGCAACAAAAAAACAATCCTGTTAGTTCAAATTGCAGCTCAGTGAAAAAGTGGTAGTCAACGGATCTTGTTTCCTCACGTTGCTTTCACTTTTCCCTCTGTCGTTTCCCCCTTTGTACTCAATAAAACCAACTAAAGAATGAAGAGAGAGTATCTCGTAGTAATCTCATTGAAATTCCTGGCATGTTCCACACGACAAGCCTTAATAGGCTTTGTTCGTTGTTCGGTTTTTCATGCAATTATCAATTAATTTAAATCGGCTGACTGGGTGAGTGATGATGATGATGCCATTGAAAAGAGGAAATGGAGGATTTTCGTGGGTAGTAAAATAGAGGAATTTGGCAATTTTTAAACTACACGTACACTCAGCAGAAACTATTTCTTGCACTCCTCTTTGTGTTGTGCTGTCATAAATAAATAAAAAAGACCTTTTTCGTTCTTTTGTTTATTCTTTCCATTATTCCAAGTAGAGTACGTACAAAATGTGCTAAAACTGTAAACCTAATAGCAAAAGCATGAAACGAAAAAAAAAGATATGTTGAAACTCAATGAATAAAACAGAACAAGCACAAAGTGTTAAAAAACGAGAAAAAAAAATTGAAAGAAACAGGACATGTTTTAGGTCACATCATCGGAAATGTAAAAATGATCTGGTCGGAAGAATATAATAAATTCAAGTTGACTTCAAAAGCAATATCCGATGTGGGAATGTAATGTACACATATACACGCACACATTCAAAGCCTAGATGTGACTTTCGGTACAGGGTTGAAAAAACCCAGCAAATAAAGAAGCTCTTTCGCTTTTGCTCTTTGTAAAAAAATTCACATTCTTCTTTCAGCACATCAGCAACACAGCACTCACGGCATAAAAAGAATAATACAATAAACACCAAAACGAATATGAAAGAAGAAACGTGCAATATGTATTTTTTTCATCTTGCATTTAAAAGACACCATGTGTGAATGGTGTCTCGGTGTTATGTCAAAAGATATGCTGTATGTTTATACGAAAAAGATGAGTTTTTACAAGGAAATAATGTGAGCTCATACAAGAAGTTATAGTTCGACGAGAGTGTGTTGTGTACATAAGTTTATATGAAATGGGAATGCATTTTGAAAGACGAAAAACGGAGAAAATGTGGTGGTAGTGGTGTAAAGGAAAAAAACTTACATGCATGGAAAGAAAAAGAAAGAGAGCTCAAAAAAGGTTTTTTCTTGTGTTGGTTGTTCATTTTTTGTGTCGGCAAAAAAAGGAAATATTATAACACAACTTGCAAACAGAGATAAGTAGGAAGATCCACTTTTATGTAGTCTAACCGCAAACAATGTACAAAGAAAGGAGAGCGATGGAGCGGTGCACTTTCTCAGGAGTTCTTTCACCCTACATAAAACAAGGGCTGTTTTCTGTTTAAGGTGGTTTTAATAGATAGGTATAGGTTAGTTACATGGTGGTAAAAGTAGTTTTAAAAAACACAATGTTTCGGGGTGAAATGGAATATATTGTTTGTATCTTGTTTTTTAAATTTTGTTTGAAATACCAGTTTGTAGACCCGTGAACCAAACAAATATTAGTTCTTGTTAGACATTTATGTAATTGCTTTGTGTGCGTTCGGTTTAGCCGACAAGCGAAACCCGTGTTTTTACCAGAACGATGCTGTGGTTTGTTTATCCTATAAACCATTTTATTGAGAGTTTAGTGAAAGGTAGTTTTTTTGGGTTTCTGGTTTTGGCTTCTCTGGAAAAATAGCTTCAAGCAAAATAGATCCATCCTCTGCTGACAAATGGAACAGAAAGAGCAACAAATACCTTTGTGCTTTCTCACAATAATAATAGGTTTTGAAAAAAAAAACGTTTCAATATATTATGTGAATGAGTATCAATCCCTTTTAGTTAACATATCCCACCACATCAATTAAACCGCTCGGAAAATTGTATGAAGATAAATTAAAAAATAAAAGCACTACATCAAATAATGTTTCCAAAAAAAACCACTACAAAACGATTTCATCAAAATTGCAAAACTCGACTCACAACCACTACCTACAACCCACGCGTATTTTCAGCACTCCAATAATTCTTTAAAACTCTGTTTGAAACTGCTCTTTTGCTATACAGTCCAACCCCTAAAAATGGAGTTGAAACATACTTTTTTTCCGCCACCGGTACAACTATCCGTAATAAAATGTTTGTTTCTGCGGTTTTTTCTCCTCTCTCAAATTGTTAAAACTGGTATATATGTAGAAAGCACTCGGCAGCATACATAGTTCATACTTAATTGATTTTGTTTTTGAAAAAGCACGATGAGCAGAAAAAAAATCACTTGTAATAGAAAGTACCAGAAAGAAGCTCGAAAAAAAAACACTGGGCGGTATAGTGGTACTTTTACCACCGCAAATGTTATAAGTAGTGGTAAGGAACGGGATTTTTTCCATTCGTTTGTCGTGTCGACGGACAGAAAAAAAGGAAACGCGCTAGGGCTCTTTTGAGAAAGTAATAACAAACTGAGTTGATGTAATCATTTCTCAATTAGGTTACGTGAAATTGGTCCTTTTGTATATTTTTTTCCCTTTTCCAACAATATCAACATCAACCAGTCAAGTCGTCTGCTGCTGTTGCTTCTGTCGATTCATCACAGTTATTAGAAAATAAGGCAACTTTGTTGCACTCTCGGGTCTGCTACAGTACATCTCTTTTACCTTCTAATCATGATGATGACCCTATCATCACATTCAACAACATTACTATTACACAGCAGCGCAGCGGCTACAGCTTTTATTCCTTAATTTTTTGCTTAACTGCGTTTCAATACGCGAAAGCGTGCACTCACGCTTTTTTTCGTTTTCTCAAAACAACAATACAAAAAAATCTCATTAGTTTCATCAAAACTACTTGCGTACATTTCCCCCTCGTTTTTTTTGCTTTTCTTGGGAAAAAACCTCGTATGAATTTTGTTGAAAAAATAAGAACGTAAGAAATGAGTAAAAAAATCTTTTACTGGCAAGGTCAGGAGCGTCTTGCTTTTTTAATAGTACGTATTGACCAATGTGATGATAGATCTTAAACTTACGTTTCATCCTTTCCAGTCGAATTGAAGTGGCCAGAGAACTCGTGAAAAGCCAAAAGCTTTTTTTTGACAGAGAAGAAGAAGAAAGTGAGAAGGAGGAAGTAAAAGCAACAAGAACTATGAAAACAAGAAAGAAAAGCATCTTGCCACAAACACAATGAAAAACCAGGAAACTATGTTCCTCGTGGTGGTACCCGAAAAGTATAGTACTTTTTCTTCTGGTATTTCTCATCTTGTCCATCTCAGAATGTTATACCTATAGGAGACCACAACATTATACCACCACCAGCACAAACCACGTTTGATACAAAAATAACTCCTTCAACAAAGGAAAACATGTAGAGGATAAACAAAGAAAAAAAGTATTTTTCCTTTGTGTTTTCATAGTGGTATGATACTGTGGTGTGGGTGGCAGACTGGCTACATTCGAAACCTATTATTGTGGTAACTGGCGAAGGTTTTTTTTCGGCAAAAGACCAGAAGCGAAACCGAAAAAAAAGTATCTCTGGACTGTGTAACTTGTGTTTTTCTTCAACTTAACTCGTTTGTTCCGCAAGCACGCTTTTGTCAACGTGCTTAGTGGTTTGATCGATTCACCACCCATCACCGCTACTACTACTACTACAACAACCGACAACCACCCCAGTTTCCTTTTTTTTGGTCAACTTTCAAGTATATTTATGATGTGAAAAAAGTACTGCTGCGTAGGAAGAGTGTGTAAAGAACCCACTCGACCTATGAAAGTGGAGTGGATAGGTTGACTTTTTCCCCTCTTCATAAAAAAATATATATTTCTTTTTAAAATAAAAATAATACTTTTGTAAATACACAAGGCTATCATCATATCCCATCACTTTTTCCTATTTTAGTATACTACCACCAACATTTACACTTATTTTTCTTATTTGTTTTGTTATCTCACGAACGGGACTTGCATTTAGCACGACACTTTTATTTGCTTGATACGCTGTATCGCTTTCACCATCCCACCCTCTTAAGACGCTACTCTCCTCTCCACCACCTCCACCTTCTTCCAATCTGGTACTTTTTCTTGTAGCATTTTAACAAGTTTGGCTCTGTTCATTTTGCCATCGTGGGAATAACGTGGTTTTCTGAAAAAAAAAACAACCGAATCAACCTGCTTGTCACGACTTATGCCCCAAGAAAGATACATGAACCCCTGTGGTGTATGTTGTAAATGCAATACTGCCTCCTCGATAATATCCGCTGTTGCATCTCTCCACTTTATATAGACTCCTATATTAA
>JAHZNC010002039.1:0-17819 GCA_027744095.1 Zhuqinia jingwanae | reverse complement strand
GCCACTTTCTTCACACAAATTTCACCATCAAGAACTAATGGAAACATGTTATTTGATATTTTGAAATCGCCAGTCACCCTTTCACTCAAACTTTTATCTGGAGTAATTAGATGGATACTGACTGGGAAGGTAAAATGAGAGTTTAAAAAAAATTCACTGTTATGGCATGTAATTATGTAATTTGTAATTTGTAATTTTATTCAGCGTAACAAGTAACATTTTGTATTTTAAGTAGGTATTTATTTATCATTTTCATTTTAATAGTAATGTTTATAATTCATCGTTTTGTATAAACCGTCAAGACAAAAATGTTAAAGCTTGTTTTTGGGATAAGAATTAATTATACTCTAAATTCTAATACAGTTACAAAATAAGGATGTTACAGTATATTGTTATATTATTAAAACTTTATGTTTAACATTTTCATGTTTTTTTGTGTAGTTTATATCATTTCATTTACACAGTAAAACACATCACAGGGCTGAAAAGGAAACTTATATATTTTACCTTTTTTTTATGTCACACACATTATTCAAGTATCAATGATATCATAATAAACAAAAATAGCTGATCATGAAAAAAACATTTAAGATTCTTTAAATTTACAGCTAAGTAACAGGTTTACATTATTTTAGTCCTAAGTGGTGAGGCATGTCTTAATTTATTAATTTATCCTAAATTGTAAACGTATACTGGCTATAAATGTAAGTATATAATATATGTACAGTTGGCAGTACTAGTTTTATTAGTACAAATTGTTTACGTTTTAAAATAATATTCTTACAAAACTGATAGAGATACTCAAGTACAGAGTTAATGTAAGTGTAGTAGAGTAGAATGTTATGATTATGAGAGCATTTTTTTTAAATAGTATATTAGCTACTTAACTTTGTCAGAGTATCATGTAATCTGTGCAATTCTTATAGTTTCGGTTAAATTTAAACTGTATAATCCGTTAACTATGATTTAATATCAGATATTACCACAAGTACAAATGGATTCCTTTAAAAAGAGTGTGTTTTTTTGTATTTCCAGGAAAGGTGAATGTGGTCACTAGTACAAAGTACAACTACTTAAATATTCTTGATGTACGCTATATTAATTAAATTATCTGTTACACTAATATACATTATAAGAGGTATATTGTTACACATAACAAATGTTGATATATATATATATATATATGTAGGTATATGTATTTATTTTACCTCGTGATGACCGGATATATAATTATTTACATATTCTAAATGCTTCATCAATTATTTTATTCGTCACAAAACTCTTTGTACAATTAAAGCAAATCATTTTAAAATATATAAAGTTTATAATTTAGAGAATCTATATCGATTTTCAGTGAAGGAAATCGTATCTTTTGTTTTGTAAACTACATTTTTTAAATATTCCCTGTGTAGTACACGTACGCATGTCCTATCATTAAAAATACTATAGTAGAGTGTGAGATGAAAGGGCAGATTACTTTGAAATATTATATAAGTTGTATTTAGTTGAGATTTTTCGTTGGGAACAGCATTTAGTTATAGAAGTTTAAAAGTTTGAAATTGTAACGCTCCAAAATATTAAATACTTGATTATACAGGTGATGAGCCCTTTGACATCATCCTCACAGTGTTCTTGAGTGCTTGACGTTTGTTGCAAAACCAGATTCGAATTACTTCACGTTCATATCCAAGTTGATGGGCGAGAGTAGTGATTTCAGCTCCTAAAATAATATTTTTTTATAAAGTTAGTAAAATATAATCAATTTTGATAAATACACATTTTTTGCATAGTTTGTTGTAGATTTTATTCATATTTTAATAATGTACTTACCGGAGGGATGAGTGTTCCTCTCAAATTGCGTGTTCAATATTTCTAACGCCTGTGGAGTAAAGGATGTTCGTCGCTTTCTCTTCTTTGATGGCTCCATTTTATTCACGTTTTAATAATGTACTTATGGTCACAAAATTGTAAAAAAATATATTCAGTTTTCTTGTGATACGAGATTATTAAACAAGTTAACAAACTACATGAATTTCCACAGTCCTTTTCCATGATACGGTTTAAATATAAATCTATTATAATTTATTGTTAATATTAAAAGATTTAAAAAATACTTAAGATATTTCGAAAGTTGAAATAATATCAGAGAAATAAATATCTTGTACATCTCTATAAATATTTGAGAGTAGAATGAAACAGTGCTCTGGCTTTATTAGCAGAGGTCAGAGGTCAACACTATCCATACATTTGTTAATGAATCTCTTTCTTCCATATATAAAAAATATGAATTGCACGAATAAATGAATTTTCTTTGAATATATAGAAAATACCTACACTAGTATTCATTACAAATAGCTAGTGTAGTACGTATTTAATTAACAATTTTATTAAAAAATCCAAGAGGTAAAAAGACTGAGGAAAAGAATAAGTACTATAAAAATTTGAAAGAAACAAATATATGAAATAAAGGTTTTATACGACATACATGGATGGCTGCGGTAGGGATGTACGGTTAGATTGAGACAACTGAGACTGAGACTGGGCCAGCTGCCAAGCCAGGGCACTGTACAAAATATAATAATGAAACATTTTTTAAAACTTTTTGTCAAAAGTTGCAAACCGCATTGTTCAAGTTGAAGATGATGATGAGGTTGTGATTATATGACGTAAAAAGCTAACCTAACTACTTTATATAAATGTATGCTTTCATAAAAGAAATAATTGTTGTTAAAAAAATACATTCAGTGAGCACCGCAACATTTAACTAATTTGGAAAACTAAAACTACACGACTAACTTAGATAATACATGAATGGGTTCAATCGAAGCTTTTTGACTAGATAAAAAGTGTGATAGCTCATTGATGAAGGACCCTATGTTGTTGTGTCGTAATAGAAAAAAAAATAAGCGATATAACTCACTGAATGATAGACCAACAAACAAGGCATTAGTATGAGGAAGAAAGCAAAAGTAAGCATAGCGAACGACAAAGAAGGCTACAAACAAAATAGGGGCAATGTGCGAAATGTGAAAGCAATAACAGAGATTGTTTTCCGTTTACCCACCTGCAAATTGCACTTTGGCTATAGGCAGGTCCCTCGGTGACAGAAAGAGCTTGTCCCACTTGGGTTTGTGTCAGTCCCAGCGACAGTCTGCGTAGCTTGAAGGCTTTCGCAAACTCCTTGATTTCGTCCAAGTTGATCCCATCAACCATTTGATCAGAGTCTCCTGGAGAATAGGTAAATGCATATCCTGCATTATAAATCACGTAAATTACTACAATGGTATCTTATTTTTCATGAAGATTTTAATAAGTACACATACCTCCTTCGGAGCACTTGTCGCTATCATGGTCGTGGCCACCTTCACTGCAAGGACTCATCTTGGGATAAAGGGCTGACATAGGGAGATTCGGATTTGGTGAGATCACGGAACCCGAGTTATCGCGTTTCATGCTTGACTGCCTTACCCCGTTCATACCTCCAGCACGATCCATGCCCATTTTGTCCTGTAGAAGGGATTGAATGGTGTCGTGAGACTGTATCACATTTAAATTTTCGAATATACTAAAGTTTTTGTATATTTCAAAGTAGTTTCTAAGAATTTTTTTAAAAATTTCATACCAATGGTATGTGTGCACCAAGAGATTGGTTGACTAGATGTGGTGAAAGATTCAACAGGGAACCTGACATTCCTCCAGGTCCTGAATAGTCGGGACTTGCACTGGGTGGAACCGTTGATGCAATCGGAGGAGAATTCGCGCTACACTGTGGAAGTCCATGATGATGACTTCGACTCTGATTCCTGGCACTCCGGGAATGGGGACTGGATGAGCTTTGTCCACTTGCAGCACCAATTGCTGGAGAAGCCGTATTTTGAGCTGGTGTGTTCATTTGGGATGGAGATCCGGGTTGGGTGAGTGGAATGGTTAAGATCATTTGAGTCATGATACCTGTCAACATAATAATTTTAGAATTTGTTTTTTTTAAATTGTTTGAACGCATTTTTTTCTTGTAGGTTCATATATAATATTGAAACTAATTTCTCAATTTTATCCGTAAGTTTTAAAACCATAATCAATCATTAGTCCCACACACGGACTATTTTCTCGTGGCATATTTCCTAATATTGAATATCTAATACAATTAAATGGTTGTTTAAAATATTCGTGTTTTATTTTCTGTCGTACACATCTGCTTATGATTTCAATAATTATAATACTAGTAATAGGTAGATATGTAAGAAATAAATGTAATGTGTATGTATTTCGTAACTAACGTTTGTCACCACATTATGAAACGGGCATGGAATTCAGAGAAAATTAAAAATAATTATAGGTCAAGTGTTATATTTCATTCTAGCCTATTAAAATGATGACTGCCGTCATGTGTCACTGACTGCATTGTGTTAAATAGGTAATCAATGTTGTAGAATATTCATTGATCAATGATTAATATGCATAAAGTAGTACTGTGTGGACTAGAAAACTTTTTCTGAATCTTAGCTTTTAATGGGCTTCTCTTCGCTTTCCTTCACTCATGGAAAAATAGTGTAGGATTATGTTACAAATATCCAAAGAAAGATGGCACGCATTGACAAAATGCCATCGCTGTGCCTTTGAGTCTACGCAAAACATGAACCAAACCTGAATCAACTAAACCCCTACTCAATCTCCCTCTCCACTACTACTACTATATATACTCTCTTCTGATTTTCACTTTATCATAAAACCAACTAAAAATGCAAGCAAAAAGGGCAACCCTGTCAGCTAAAAGTTAATTTTCCGATTACCTACGCTATTTCATTCGCATACTCAGGAATTTCGATACTCAATTATATTCATCAACACCAACACAATTACTGTCAATTGCTGCTACAATTTCTAATTATACCGAATAAACTACATACGTAATTATGTTTCCTTAAATTACATGCATTTATCTTTTCGCGAATATAATATGTCTCTGAGGAGGGGAAAGAGTGGTCGGTCTCTATTATAAAAGGATACCGAAAGAGCACGTCAACTGACATTATAGATATTATATCACACCATGGGGTAGGCGGTAACATAATGTGAAAGCTGGGTCAAAAACAGGTTAAAAACTTCAACACACACACACACACACGCAACACAGACAAACATTGTTGGTGGTACACTGGGTAGTGGTAGCAGCGGTGGTATAGTTATTAACAAAACACCGAGAAATGGCATATGTAGGTACGCATATAATAATTTTACCAAATGGCAAATATTTAGTAAAAGGCCAGAATAAATCGGGATTTGTGTTAATTCAGACGCACAGCCATATTTTAGACAAACACACACAAATACCTTTATTTTGGCTTGGATATTTTTGCCCTCTCTCTCTCTCTTATATATGTGTATAATCATAATAATAAATGATGCAAAATATTATATTATATAGGACCACTAACTACAACCTCTGCATATTCATTACTTTTATGGAATTGCTCCGTGGTAGTTCATCTCTAAAACTGTGAATACCAACAAAAAAATACATGAAAAACATTTTTCGGGTATCTTTGTAAAATCCTATACACATGGCACACACACATACATCTAACATAACCATTGAGTATATATATTCATCATTCTCGGTTAATTTATACATAAGTCATTACAATGGTGTTTTTAGTGCTTCATGTTATCAATATTAATGTATTTTGCTGTGTGGACTTTATTATGTGCGAGTGTGAGTGAGTATTAATATGTGACATTATAGTAGCCAAAAGCTAGAGAAAATAGAGAGGAGAAAGATGGTATGTATTATTATGTGTTTAGTTTTTGTGTGTTGTTAGCTATGCGCAAACTTTTAATCAACCCCAGGGCGTTATGAAAAAAGGGTTACATTCTGTATTCCAACTTATTTTTTTCTCGCTCTCTCTCTTTTGTGTATATTATGTAGGTATATATATATTGCGCACATATGCATGTTACGTTGTTATATACACGTTGTTATATATATGTATTTGTGTATAGTAAGTAACATCAGCATTACATCGTCGCCTGCAGCCACTCAATAATGAATTCTATGAGCCAAAGGTTAAAATTTTTAATTCATTCAATTGCTCCCTTTTATTATCGCCACAGTTGCAATTAATTTTACCTCTTCTAACCACTATCTCTCCTGTCTTCTATCTACCTAAACCACACCGCTGCTGTCCGTGATGATTATAATGACTTATCATCACACATTGTACAAAGGAAAAGCTATAATTTCTCTCTCTCTCTCTATTTTCTCTTCACTACTGACTACTGCTCGTATTTCATCATCATATACATATACAAGAATATAGGTATGTATGTAGTTTTCATCGTTTTATAAATCGTAAGCATAATAATTCAACTACTAACTATCATAATAATTATTAATGCATGCATGATGGCTCTGCTAATATAATATGTATATATATTAGATTACTAGAACATCAACCCAAACAACCGTAACGTATTACAATTACGACTGTATACAGCGTTCAAATTCCTGAATATATAATTCAACACTTGGTGTTTGTGTGTGTGTGGTTGTTATTTTATTTTTTTAGTTTTACTACATTTTGATGTTGTTGTTGTTATTGTTGTATCCTTGTAAGTTTATTTTTTTACTTTTATTATTATTGTTGCTGAAATACTCCCTTATTTATAGATAGGTAATGTCTATAGTCTATAGTATGTACATTATGTGTTTGGTATTTTTTGAAATGATTGTCCCTTTTGAATATTTCAGTTAGATCACCTCCTCGGTTGATTCATAACACCCCTTTTTGTTCCCTGCCAAGAAGAATAAACTATTTTATTACATTAATTTCTCTACTTTTCTAGCAATTTCACAGTAGTCTCTAATTGTGAAATACAGATATAACGTTTTTTGCATATTATTTTCCATTTGATATTAGTTATTTTGCTGGTTGGTTTGGTTCAATTTTTTGGAATGGAATGTATGAAATGGGGTTTGATGATGATAATATGCCATTTTATCCACTACGTTGGCCTAACAAGCAGAAGAAATAATTATTTATTATGTATAATATGCCTATGTATAATTTCCTTGTTTTAACCTTCGGTTTAATTAAAGCCAAGTGTTTGGCTAGAGTGAAATGTCGTTTGGATTTGAAGGTATCAATGATGATGATGATGATATGATGACTTAATTGCATGATTACTATGTGTGTGTATGTGCTGCTTGACCAGACCAGGCTTGGCTGCAGATACTATTATAAAAAGTTATATAAAATGCATGTAGGTTGTTCATTATTATAGATGAAGAGACTCAACTGTGAAGAAAAGATAAAATATTCATATGTCAAATGTATATACATATACACGGAACAAAAAGTAACATTGTTTTGATGCTCATTTTTTACCATTATCATGCCCACACAAATCATTGGTTTCGGTACGAAACTGAATTTAAATTTTACCTTTTACTATTAGATCTGAGATAACGAGCATTTTATCTGATAAAAAATTTATACATAAATATATCATATCAAGCATTTAAGTGTGTTGTGTACCTTGTGAGGTGGGTATGAGTAGCTGCGCTCCTTGAATTCCTTGCATTATCTGACCAGATGCCAGCACAAGTTGGGGTAATGATCCCGGGGATTGTACGTTGGCAGCGGCATGGCTCAGAGAGCTGGTGAGTTGAGATGAGTTAGGAATGAATGGTGATGAAGGTGACCCACTTCTTCCTCCACCTGCTCCTCCAGTAGCAGCGGCAGCAGCTTGGCTAAAATATGCCATCAAATTGGGAGGAATAAGTCCACCTCCCGCGCCCAACAATGAGGCTGGATTTATTCCACCACCACCTCCTCCTCCTACACTGCTTGCTAAACTGTTGGCGGCGTGTGAGAAAGCTGACTGATGATGGGAAAAGGGACTGGAGGAATGCTGGCCTCTGCTTGTGTGATGCGAGGATGAAGATGACGAGTGATTATTATTACCGTTATTGTTGCTGGATGAGTTTCCCCCACTACCACCACCTCCAGATTGATGATGATGATGGGGATGGTGGTGGCTTTTACTACTACTACTACTAGAGAGGGAAGTGAGACCGCCACCCGAGGAATGAGTAAGATTCAATGGAGCATTCATCCCTGATGCAGAAGCTGCCGCAGATGGGGATGATGATGAGCCTCCAGCAGCACCGCCAGAATGGGGCGATGTGCGACTGGGGCTTGATCCAGATCCATTATTTCCTGGTGAGCCTGCTCCTGTTGCACCACCACTAACCGATGAGAGTAATCCAGGTAGAGATTGTTGAAGGGCTGCTAGACTTCCCAGAGAGGCGAGATTGAGCAAGTTTTGAATGTTGCTCAAGTTGGAAAGAGCAGCTAGATTTTCCGGTTTTACTGCATTGGATAAACAGGAAAAGAAGAAGAAAAAAATTATTAGACAAAAGATACTTTGGAATGAATACAGCTTTTCAACACATTTCTTCATTCATCTCTCATTCTGCTTAACATTATATACAAATGATCATAATTTTTTTCATTCCATACTTATGTTTCATCATTTTGTGCATTTAGTACAAGACAAGACAATGGTGCATTATGGGATGGTCAGTCTTATTTTTGTCGATCGTCTCCATTATGATAATCATTATACGAGCATCATGATGGCATTTCCCACGTCAAACTAAGCCAATTTTGTTCATCGTCATTATCATCAAGCTTGAAAGGTAATTTTTTTCTTTAAAAGATTGAGTTCATCAAACCATTACGTCATTTTATTTTTTCTATCACATCACACAAGCTACCCTCTGCATGCTCTGATTCTGTCAAGTTGCATTTTTTTCCGTGAGAGGTGGACCATGGAATTATTATTCAATCTTTTCATCTATAGGATTCCAATTCTTTATTGCTCGTTATAAAAAAAACTATTTAATATTTTAAGAAGAAAACCAACTATATAATGTATTTGCCGAGGATGAATTATTATAACAAGTTATTATTAAATGCATAATAAATAAAATATTATATCATGATGTGATGTGATCAAGGTCTGCTTATCCAATATATTTTCTTATATTGACACTACACTCTTGCTGCTGTTGCTGCTGCTGCACAGCTCTTGCTCTTCGGGTTTTTTATAGTAGGTAATTGCATGTTACATCGCAGCAGCAGCATCTCATCTCTCTTCTGCTATGCATGTATGAATGAGCTTTTTTTTACAAGATACTCTCTCTCACACACACACATAGTCCAAACATTTAAAACGGTAGTTGCATTGTTTGGCAAAACACCATCCATACAAAACTCAAAGCTACTCTATATACTATTCTCTTCTTTACACGCATTCTACATCTTGTCCGAGACTGAAACAAACAACAAGCTCAACAAGAAGCCAAAGAAATAATAATAATAATATCCCATCAAGAAACATTTTTAAATACCACACTCAATATATTATTATTATGATTATTATATAAACCTCAACCTGATTCATGATACCAATAATGCAGTCTATATATGATCATCATGATGCTTGCATACTTTATTTTTATTATGATGATGATTCATGAGACTTTAAAAAAAACGAGAATCACATCACATCTGCTGGCTGGCCTTTCTTCTTCTTTTTTTGTGTATGTATTATGAAATCTTATATAGTTCTATGTTTATATTATAAAAAATATATTATAAAGGCATAAATTAAAATACATATCATTCTTCTAGTTTAGTAGAAGTAGTAGTAGCCACTTATTCAATGTTAAGAAGTAAGAAGATTGTTTTTTTTGCCATATTGACAACGACGGTGTAAAATGGACGTTCTTCTTTTAGTATACACCTAGCCGACAAGTCTGCATGTTGTTTGCTGAAAAACTCATTTTTATTATTATATTACATACATATTATGAATTATGCATTCAATACGAATTTTTGATGCCCGTCCAATACACAATATTTCAACTTTGATTTTTATGGCTATTGACTGAATTTTTAATGTGATACTCACAACCATTTTTGAAAAAACATTTATTTTTTATAACATCAATAAGAGCAGCATGTAGCAGCAGCAGTAGTAGTAGTAGGCTTTTTTTGTCTTTCTCTTTTTCTCCCTCTTACACACAAAAACGATATACTTACAACAAGTCTTTCACTCTTGTAATCATCATCATATTATGGAAATGTATTATATACACACCATGTGTATATATCTTTTTGATATTATGTATACTGGATTGGCATTTATGATGTGATGGTAAAGATGACTTTTTTTCTGCAAAATATGCATTCAATACGAATTTTTGATGCCCGTCCAATACACAATATTTCAACTTTGATTTTTATGGCTATTGACTGAATTTTTAATGTGATACTCACAACCATTTTTGAAAATACATTTATTTTTTATAACATCAATAAGAGCAGCATGTAGCAGCAGCAGTAGTAGTAGGCTTTTTGTCTTTCTCTTTTGCTCACACAAACGATATACTTACAACAAGTCTTTCACTCTTGTAATCATCATCATATTATGGAAATGCATTATATGCACACCATGTGTATATATCTTTTTGATATTATGTATACTGGATTGGCATTTATGATGTGATGGTAAAGATGACTTTTTTTCTGCAAAATAAATAGTTGCTGCTGCTGCTATATATTCACTTTAAGTAGATAAATGGCCAATCTCTTCTCAGCATGTTTTGTATTACAATTTCGCAGTAACCACTTCATCATTATCTTATGGTTATTGCTATAAAAAGTAGACAAAAGTGGTCGCGGGGTAAAATGTGTGATGGGCTAGTAGTAGTGTAATACGCAAACAATATTTATGACAGTTATTATATATTACTGTTGTTACAGGGAGGTTTTGCACGCAAGGGTGGTGGTGCTAAACTAGTAGTCTCGCTATTCAAATAAAATAAGATGAGAGAATATACATATACGAGAGGTAAACACAAAATTAATTGAAATCATGATTGAAATTGAAACAATAATAATGAATGATGATGAAGAGCATAAATATGTTGTATGTTCTTCACGCAAAAAGTAAGTAGAAATTTGATTTTAGCATAATGTATGTGTATAAATGCAACGATCTATCAATTATATCATATATATAGATATACATATAATATATCGTTGGCGTTGGCATAATGGATAACATTGTATACTTTTCAAAACCAAATACCAAATTATTCTTAAATAACAACAAATTTTATACTATATCACGTATAAATACTACTTTATGCCTTAATAACCTGCTTAACAATTTGATTAGAACCAAAGGAAATAAATAATACAAACTTTAAAGTGTCTCAAGAAGCATTTCGATTTTTTGAAGGGTGAAGTTTTCTTTGTACTTTTTTTTGCTAAAAACGAATTTTTAAGCATGAGCTATATTTCATGGAAAATATTGAAGTTTTCGTAGGTGCATAGTTTTTTGATTTGTTATCTTGCTATCTATGTAGGTGGATACAGGATAGAAATAGGAAATAGGGCAAGTTTAAATAAGAACTAAGAGCACATATTTAGGTTTTTATCACTGTAGGTATGCACCTGTGTATACTTTACATGTTTACTTGCATACGGAAGGGGTCTTGGTTTAAAAAAAAGTAACATATGTACCCACATAAAGTACGTCAATAATAAAGGTGGTGGAGAAGATATATGTAGGTATGTAAGTAAAAAAATCACAGGTAAAACAGGTAAGACCTTTTGGCCTACCTGCTCACAACAACGAGCCCTGTCGCAGTCTCCTTTTTCTCTGGTATTGAATGGAATGGAATTGAATGAAAGCGCTAATACAGCTGACTGAGAGGGTTGGAGCAAATGAAAACTTTATAAAACTGAGCAGTCCTCTACAGTTTAATTAAGTAAATCATTTATTTCAAAAAATCGTTTAGTGCAGTTTTTGTATTTTATAGTAGCAGGTACACAAATATAGCACAAATCTTTCAGCGATTTATTTAATCAATAATTTTGCGTTACGACTATGAGTTATCCAAATAATGCTGCAGAAATGCCTGTACCTAAAACAAGGAACATTATACAACAAGAGTTAAATATCTCATCAGAAGAACCGCAGCCTAACGTTTCACAAGAATTATTATTGCCGGATACTCCTATACTTGAGTCAACTAGCATGCCTATATCTCAATCTCAACTTGAAGATTGTCAAAAAGGAGTTATGGCAAAAAAAGTAGAAGAATTAAGGGAACAGATTCATCAAATCAGGTAAATTCGACTGTTTGATTGAACAACCAATTTTTTACTATATGTTTGACTTGAAATTTATGTCAATTTTGTATGTATCTAACTTTTCCCATGCAGTCGAAAAATTGAAGAGAGAAAAAATCGCATCAAGAAGAGCAGAGGTGAACTTGATAAAAATACGGAGGAGGTAATGTCGATCAAAAGACAAGTTGCTGAGAGAATCGTATCCGCGGGACAAGCAGAAGGCCCGGAACAAGTGTGTCGCGGAATCGAAGATATGAAATTAGAGAAATAAAAAAAGTCATGCATTTGAAGGAAGGTATGTGCTAACATTTACCATACTACATACTTTATATGGCATGTAAAAAGCAATAATTTATTTCATTTTGTAAGGAATTGAAAGCATATAATCTTCTTCGTGTGTTATTTTTACCTTCATAATGTTTACTCATTTTCTTTTCAATCCTCTTTTGTTACTTTAAAAATCAGTTTATTAAATTTATCCAATAAAATACCGAGCTCTTATATTAAATAAATATTTAATGTGAACATATAAAATGTTGGGGATCCTGTTAAAAATCATTTTGTCTACTCTGTACTTTCATATACTTCAAAGATGCAATATTCATATTATTAAATTCTACTTGTTTTTTTTTGCTACAAAATATATTACTCGAATAATTTATATAACATGATTCTCTCTCTCTCTCTCACACACACACGCCGCAATATACCATACATATTTTATTTTATTATCCAATGAACCAACACATCATACTTTATGCATTAGCAAATTTCAATCACTACTCCACCAAGATTTGAACTTGATTTAATCATTATTACCACACAAACTACTACTTCAAAATACATATATGTTCAAATGGTAATAATAATGGTACACATAACTTAAAAATATATGTACATGATCATAATAAGTGATCATAATGCAAACAGAGTTGAAGGGAGAATGAGAAAAAAATGATTGCTAACTTCATGCTCATGATGATGATGACGATCGTAAGTTGCCTGCTGAGAAAATATATTATTATGACTTCGTGGCAAAAACTAACTATCAGAAAAAAACTACTTGTTTCTCGCAGTCGATTCAAGTCAAGTCAAATAGGATTATCACCGATATTGATATATTGTGCAAAAATCGTCCATGTAGGTAAAAAAAGGCAGTAGCACTACACACACACACATTGTATAAAATATATATATGCCTATATGCTATTATTATGGTAAAGCATGCATATAGTTAGTTACACATTACTTGATTTTTAATGCATAAGATTGTGTTTGAAATTCATCGGATCGTAAAAGTGTATAAATATTGACAGGATATTTTGTGGAAGACATAGAATAAAGAGAGGGAGAGAGAGAGAATGAGACAGCTTTGAGAACTAGAAGGAAACAGCACGCACACTTCTACTACTTTTTTTGTTATTGCTTTGGTGGTGGTGGTGGCTTTTTGGTTGTAGAAGAAAAAAAAACGACATGGGCAGAACCTCACCTTACTAAATAACGGCCACCCCTTGAATCCGTTTGCAAAGAAATAAATTATCAATTCACGCAACAACATAAATAAAAAGAAATCATTTTTTTTGGATACTCTGATGAAACTGCTTGTGTTCTTGTGTATCTCTCTACCACCACCACCAACAACAACAACACCGCCAGAGATCTACTTGACTATTTCTTTCACAGTAGTAGGCCTATTACAAGATGATGTTCATTTCGTAACAATAAATATAATATACAAAGTTGTTAGTGATACATATGAGCACACACACACACATTATATAATATTATTATTTTACCGGTTGCACATAGTGCAATTATAATATGTAGTGGCAACGTGGCAAAACCACTCAAAAGCAATTATTTCATGTGGAAGGACAAGTGAACATTTTGAGGGAGGATCTCTCTTTTGTAAAAGATGAGGTAAAACAAAAAGAAAAAGGTTGAGTCCACATGTACACTACACACCACACCATGCATACATTGTGTCGTGATCATTATTATTATTATTATTATTGTCCTGGTTCAAGATTATTAATGCCAAGCAAGCAGGATTGTTTTTGAGGGAGGAGGAGGATAGCTCAAGCATATTATGATAAAATGTATAAAGGAAAGCCGCTGGCAGCAATAATTATAATTACATGGAACATGATGATTATTCATTAATAATTCATTTTGATGGGTTGTATGCTAATATTTATTATAATAAAAAAGAAAGTATAATATAATGTGTATGTACATGATAATACATACCTATATAACTTTTCCCTTCTCGGGGAAAAATGAATGATAGATTCACGTTTTTTCTGTTTTTTCTACCTCACATCTTTTTTTTCTCACAAGCAAGTTATTCATTATTTTTTAGTGTGTGTGTGTGTGTGTGCGATGTAAAAAGAGATGGTGGCAGAAAGAAAAATATCTATTCTGGAGGCGCAATTATTTTTCTCTCTTCTTCTGTAATACTAATTCTTCTCATGAATGAATTGAATGTTGTGATTACAACAAATATACACACACACTCACTCACAAGCAATATAGCAGCAGCAGCAGCTTCTTAATATTCACGGGTTTGCTAAAAAATCGGATGATTTTTTTGTCTTTGCTTCTTCTTCTTCTTTATTTTCCTCCTGAAGGAGCGGAGTGATTTTTTTCTTCTTGCTGAAGGCTCTTGCAAATACTGCCAATATGCTATTTAAAAGGTTAATTTTTCTTCTTTTTTTTCGAGACGCTCTAACTATTATTGCTTTGCTTTGAAGATTTCCTCCTCGTCTACTATACAGCTTTTATGAGAACAATTCTGTTTACTCATTCCGTTAAAAAAATGAGCTTTTGTGTAGTGTAAAATGCTCAATATAATATTCAAAGAGCGAACGACACATTAATTTTCACTCTGGAGGGTAGTTCTCCATTTTATTTCTCCTCCTCCTCCTCCTCCTACTCTTCCAATAATAATATCATGTCGTTTTGATTATCTAAGCTAAACAATGATAGAGATGAGATGCGATAATACTCGCACTAGTTCATTTAATGTACGGACATCAAACTAGCTTAGTTATAGATAAAGTAGCGAGTAACGTAATAGTAATGAGCAAATAGTAAAAAAATATATATATTGCTGAAGAAGTAGCATCTGAATATATCGTATTACATATTATAATCAAAAAATCTTCTTCTTTTTTCCAGGAGCAAAGCACACACAGCCATTTATTTTGTATTTGCTCATTTTCTTTCTTTTTTTATTTAAAGAAGAAGAAAAAAAAGCAAATTAAGTGCAAGGCTCGTTCTGTGAATTTTCAAGTAAGTTAATAAGAAGAGGATTAAGATTAAGGTGCTATCGTTATTTTCCCCTGTATTTTTTTCCTGTTGTTTTTTCATCCTACTACTCCCATGAACTATCCACTGCACAAATACAAACCAATGCCGAAAAAAAGTCAATTTGCATTCTCTTTGCATGCAATGAACATTCGCTACCTTCATCATTCATTATCTCTCTCCCTCTCTCTCTCTCTTCGTTATTTTTCCTCTTAACCAAACGTACCTACTTTATATTCACTTTTCAGTAATGCCAAATGATATAACCTTTGTCTTTTTGTGTCGAATGAGCGTTTTTCTTGAGTTGAGTTTTGGGAGAGTTATGTCTTGTCGTATATACATATATAATGTAGGTGGTAGCTTCTTATATTCTTTATTTTATTATTTGTAGAAAGGGCTTTCCTCTCTTCTTCTTCTTTGCTGCTTATTTTTTTCCATTGCCTTTTCCGTTACTACTTTTAATGCAATGTGTGTGTGTGTTGTATGCGATCCCACCACCACCTTCACCAACCAAGAAAATGAAACGATTCACATTATTACAATATTATTATGCAAGAAGCCACCACGGCAAGACTTATTGCTTCTGAGTCATCTCGTCCATTTAATAGGTATATAGCTTACTTTTCCAAAAGACAAGTTTACAAGTAATCAGGTATCAAAGGTTTTTTTGCTGCTGCTGCTGCTGCTCACTCACTCGCCCCTTTTCTCTCTTTCTCAGCTTCTCTCTCTCTCTCTCTCCCTAATTCTTCTCCTGCTGTACTTTTACAACAGAAGCAATATTAGATACTCATTTAGAATTAGCTATTCTGAACATCACATTATTTCATCTATCAGTCACAACCCTTTATTGCTCTTTCTTCTTCTTCTTTTTTGCGTCCGACTCTTCTCCTACGGTAGAAAATATACAGCATACCTACCTATTTGCATTATTAGTAACGAATAGGTCGCCCTCGCCCATCCCAATTTTCCAATCAGCCATGTCCTATAAAAAACTGAATGGTTTACTTAACAAGTCTACACCGACAAAAAAAATGTTTGAAAAATAAGCAATTTTTTTTCTTGATGTAATGCCCAAAAAAAATAATGCCATCCCTTTAATAATGCGTTATTATGCATACATATATATTTTTTTTTGATATATTACACCAATTCAATTGAACAGACAGAAAATTATGAGAATGAGAAAGGAATGAATATTAATTAATAATAAATTCGTTTTGGTAATATTTTATGAGTGACTCAAGAAAATGAGTTATAAGAAGTTTTACGTGCATACTACATACCTTCTGAAGAGAGCGGGGATGACGAATGCGATTTACTTTCCGACTTGATCCCAAGATTTTCTCTGTACTGCTGACTACTATGCTTCGCGCTACTACCCGTTGAAGTGGAATGAGAGCCATGGCCAGACTGACCACTGTGGTGATGAGAAGAAGAGTGATGATGATGAGCACCGTAAGAAGAACGTTGATGTTGTTGTCCAGAATGATGATGTCCGGAATGAGAATGATGATACCTGTCCCCAACGGAGGAATGACTGACAGGAGGTCTTAAACCGGCATGACCGTTGACAAAAGACTCTTTACTGCTGTTATTGTTGTTGTTGTTCGTGCTGCCGCCACTGCTACTGCTCTCGTTATTATTTCTCCCTGAAGCTATACCACTTGTACTGCTTGAGCGGACTCCAGGAGAGGACGATGGGGAAACTCCACCAGAACGACTGGTTCTTCCTGATCCTCCCTATTTGGATAAAAGAAAATAGAAAAAAATACATAAATATATTATGAGGTTGAAAAATTTAAACATTTTTAATTAAAAAATTTGACATTTTTGCATCTGTATAATTTTTTTTGTTCAATACACATTCATTATTTGGAGTTTTTTTTCATGTTAATGTTTACGAAGATAAGCCAATCGTGTTGTTTATTATATTATTATGCAAGGACATGACTGACAATCATAATTTAGGGATGGATGGGTGATGGGAGAAAGTCAGGATGATATCAAGCCGGGAAATAATAAGTAGATAGAATTATTTACCGAAATGTACAAAAGGAGAGAGAGAGAATCTATTTGAAATGTTGTGTAAATACTTCCCCAAATATTTAGAGATTTTTTTTATGCATGTGCCTCTCACTCTCGCTCCATGTTTCTTTTTACAAAGCTCAAATGAACAATGAGCAATGTACATAATTTATATAGAAAGTAAATAGAAAGTTGTTGATGATGATGATGATTTTGAGCGAGTGATGATGTGACATGGACAGATCAGCTTAAATTGTGCAGCAGGACACAAAATTA
>JAHZNC010002038.1:0-14551 GCA_027744095.1 Zhuqinia jingwanae | reverse complement strand
AGTTTATGGTGTTAACATTGCATTGCATTATTGGTGTGCTCGATGTTCCCTCGAAAATTCTGCACTTTTCGGTACTATTAAATTTTAAGGTGTGCTATACATGGTATGGTCATTGCATGCGGCGGTGCATTCCTACAACGATTTTTAGTTGTTCCAATATGGCTCCAAGTCAAGATGCATTTTAAGTACACTATATATTTGTATACATTCAAGTCGTATTAAAATAACAAATGATTATTTATCGTGGTATCAACGTTATACTCATCTGAACGGCTCAGATGGTGTTATATAATCTGACCCCTTTGGCTGACACACCTTTTTAGTGATATACTTTATCTGCTTTATAGTATATTAAGTGCATGCATAAATTATATGTAGGTATTCAATATTAATATTAGTTCCAATCCAAATAAAATTCATTAATTACCTCTCAATAACAAAAATATATGAGTGCTTGTATCTCAATTTTAATTCAATTACAATACATCATACCATTGATCAAGCTAATTCAAAAATTCAAAATATTATGTACATAGTCTTATACATTACATTATCATTACACATAATAGTTCACTAGTAGCTAATATTAATTGGACCCTGCGACTGTCTGAAACTTGGAATAAAACTACAACAGTAGAAATGAAATAAGCAATAATAGGAAAGGAATATATATTTTTACTTGATAGTTCAACTCCTGATTTCTAAATAATAAAAATAAAAATTGGACAAGGCTTAACTCTTAGATATAGTAATTATTTTTTTTACACAATACAAATATAAACTTATTACATACATTTTTACCTTCCTAAAAAAGTAGAAAATCTTAAAAACTAATGAACGGAACGATACATCATGCATTCCTACACCATTCATTCAACCGATCTACTAGAAGATTCACTGAACCTGTACAGGTGCAAAAAGAAAAGACTTAACATCTTTTGCTAAAAAAAATTTCATAGATAATCTCTAATCTTACCTGAGCACTGTATGCCAAAAAAATCATATCAATTCATGATAAGCTGAAAAAGCTATCCGTCTTTTTAGCTCAGAATCAGAATCCATTAAAATTGAAACAGACAAACTAAATGCATACATACATTTCACTATAAATGACTATAAGAATAAGTATTAATCTAACTTTCGAAACCCTAAACTAGCTTCTCTAAAATTATAAACAAATCAGTCAAAACAGCAAAGCTAGTCCATTATTAGTCAACATTACGTTGGTTCCCCATCAGATGGCTGGTGGTAACATGGACGGATTGAAACCCTTTTGGTTAGTTCCAAATGCATCACTAGGAATGAAAACAGTTATAAAATTTCCAGCTTCCGATGATGATATTGGCGATGTCTGACAATTAGGGGTCACATCAGGTAACGGTGGTGCTTGCTGTTGTAATTGTTGCATTGTGGGTATTGGAACAAACGGCAACCTACGCGGAATTTGTGGTGCTGAAAACTGTTCACCCGCATCTGCTTGTGGCACGCTAAACTGCATTGGCATGAGAGGGATCAATGGCGTTTGATTTGTTGAGGGCGTGTCACTAGCCTGCACAGTTGAATTGGAACTTGAGGGTGTCGGTGTCACTTTCAACAGTATCTGCTGTTGACCTTGAGTTTGAGATGGTGTTTTGGGAACACTGCATTGATACCCAATAATTCCATACACTGGGAAACAATTGATAGGAACAGCTGAAAGCATTTCAACATTGACATCATCTTCCTCGATCGGTTGAGAGTCCGAGAATTCGTCGTCCAACTCGTTTGAATTGTGCTCTACCTCTTCATGAACATCGTAATATGGGCCATTCCCATTGCTGACACCACCTTGGTACATGGGAAGAAACTGCGGATAATTGCCGTTTGCCACATCAAATTGACAATTCATCCCAGGCCACTGCGGAAAACGACCCCCATGAATCGGAAATGTTACCGCCATACTGTCTAAACCTACTGCCGTTAAGCGAGTGTTGCAGGTTCCATTAACCTGATTTGACTCCTGTGGAGTAAATGATGGAACAAACTCTGACGCATTTGGATTTAAATAAAATTTCCGGTTCCCAGATCGCACAAAGTTGTTTCGGAATGCCTGCAATATTAATGTAAATCAAAAACTCAAATAGCTGTTTAAAAAAGAATGTACAACATACATCATACATACTTTGAAATCCGAATTATTCATTACTTTCATCCCCATCCCTTTTACCTGTGACTGAGGGCCTCGCCATGCAAGATGATGTGATTGTGATACCATTGGCATCTCCCCTTGGCACCCCATATTGCCGTAGCAGATTCCACCAGTATTCGAGAGTTGTCTCATTTTTCACCACCTTCATTAAATAAAATAAACAAACAGCAGCCACGCTTAAACCAACCGGTCAAGTCACAATTACATAATGTTATTAATTAACTTCACATTATTACTCTACCCTTACCAGGAAAATAATCATATAAAAACAGTCCAAATTTAAAGCAATTTCGAAGGGGAGAGAAAATGCTTTAAATATTACACAGAAATACACGGTGTTTTTACTTCCACTACTCAGCGAAAGCAACAGCGAATACGAAGATGATGCAAGATGCAAGTGGTATAGTGATATGATCGAGCTACATTTATCGTGCAGCGCAGTCGTGCTGGGTGGATAATATATAGAATGGAATGATATTGATTGTTGAAAAGAAAAAAACAATGTTGACTTTGGCGCTAAAAAGCTTAACTGGGGTCTATCTATCACTTCATGAACGTCAAATATCCAAACCGAAGACAAAGAAATAAAATTACAAGCGGCGTAAGAAAGTGTGATATAATGAAATAAAATGTGATGATATGTGGGGAGAGTAAAGTATGTTGAGTGTGAATTTAATGGTTATATTTTTTCGACTTTTTTATTGTGTATTTTCATTTTTAAAATACTCTAGACGTTTAAAGTAACAAATACGTATTATGTTGACAAGAACGCTGAACGCTTGGTACGTGTTGCCGCGTAGTGGCTGGGTGAGCTGTGAGCACTGCACAGCGTTAGTAGCATTCTGCATAAGTTTTTCCCCTACAATAAACATGCATAATAATAATAAGTAAACCGGAGTACCGAAGTAGCGTATGCTACTTTATGCTAGAATTTTTTCAAAATTTAGGATTAACAAAACCTCGTGTACCATATTTGTAATTACCGCATCAAATTAAATCGATTTATGCAAAAAAAAATCCAAATTTAGTTGATTTTAGCTATTTAGTACTAACTATGGGACTAACTAACAAAAATAATTAATATTATATAGTAATCAGGGTGAGTATAAGGGTCCCCCCTTGTGGTCTCTTGCATAGACATGTCTAAAATATGCAAATTAGGAAAAACCAAGTTCTTGTGCGCTGTGCTACTCGCTTTTGTTTTCATACAGATTGAGCAGTTTCTCAAATCCGACGCAACTGTACATCTTGAATTCCTGCAATTTTTGTAAAAGTTCAGACGCATCATCTTCTGTTATGACTCGTATGATTATTGGCCCTTCTTCATTATTTGCTTGGGAGTCTACCGTTATGATGGCATTTTTACCAGAACTGCAGAAAGCAACATTGGGGTCCTGTAAGCTGTTCGAAAAATCCGGGAAAAAATGGAAGTGATTGATGTTCCACTGCCAGAGTTTGTAGTAACAAAAGTGGTTGCAATGTTATGCTGACCATCCATCTGACCACGTACAAGCAGATTTTGCTGACCATTAGATACGGGAGCTGGTGGCGTCGATACACTTGTGTTCGATGTTGTTGCATGCAGTCAGGTAGACGTAGACTGGGGTCAGAGAATATGGTTGCAATTTTACACCATACTATCGTGTATGGCGTAAAATGTATGTGCTTTTGGTAGTTTTTTTGTCCGCAAGCAAAAATGCAATTTCTTATTACGGATGCTTTCCACGATGGCTTGGCACAAACAAGGAAATGAATTTTGTGCTTCAGTGACCAAAATGCAAGAATTCATCCTCTTATCCTTTAAACCTTTTGGTGTGGGTGTGTTTGTATGAGATATAATAGTGCAGTGCGCTTCAAGATGCCGATGTAAGTAAATCCAACAAAGTCAAGTCTCAAACAACGTTTCTTGTAGGGAGAACAGGCATGTATTGCTTGATACAATTTGAAACGTTAAATAAATCAATTTCAATTTCAATAATCATTTCAATGATAATATTTTGATGATGACTGAATCCGCAAAACTGAGAAAAACTACTATTTTATTGCTTGTCCGTATTGATTTATGTGAACCCAGGTATATTTTGTTTTTATTTCATCACTATCATTTGAATGTAAACTTTGAATTTATTCATTTATCCGTATTCAAGCATAAATTCATAGTATGTCATATTTTAAAATATTTTTCTATTAGGAAAACATTTATTAATTTTGTTAAGAGACCATCTAGAAGAAGTTTATGATTTAAAAAAAAAATGTCTCTCATACTAATTTAAAACTATTGTAAAATTCAGTTCCTACTTGATTCAATATTTCGCATTTTCTTTTACGCAACCTATTGCATTCTTTAACAGTCCGCCTGGCTGGCAGCTATAGTCCCTTTACTGAATTATTGCAAAGCATTTTATTGTGTTCCTGTGAGCTAATATGTAAAACAGTTTATTTTTTGTTTAAAAAGAAAAAGAACCCATTGCACTTTTCCTCAAGTACCCACATACCCCCCAAAAAATAATAATATTATATGCATGTCTTACTTTCTCCTCCAATCCCTGCCTTGTGTTGAAGTGAAAGGGAAATGAAAAGCTAACAATGCTGAAAGTTAAATGAGCGAGCAAAAGTTTTAAAAACCAACATCACATATCATATATTGCAAAACATATACATAAATATCATGTAGGTGTAGATAGTAAAGCTAATATTCTCCGCATTTTGAAACTGGTTTTAGTTGTTTGGCTAGTACTACTAAAACGAGTTGTGTTACTAAACTGGAACTGGACTACACATAAATATATATACACGGATTTTATTCGTCGCCTTATCATCATCATACCATCATCATAATGTTTAGTCAACCTCATTTCTCATTGTACTTTTTTCCCCTCTTTATCCATTTATGGACCCGTATCGTTTAAAGAAAGACGTGCACACACAGTAGTAGTCGTACAGTCATAATCATTTCATGCATGATGCATTTCAACTCAACTCCCTTCATATCTTCTCCACTTTGAATGACTTTTTCAACAAAACAGCCTCTTTTGTCATCACACTGCCACTGCCACTTCTATATATGCCGTATTATTATACTACTGCTGTGTTGGACTCTTTCCCTTTTGATGATGTAATATGGGTACTATGTAGGTTAATACAATACATATACATACACAGAGGTACTTTTATTTTGCCTACAGACTATATATATATGGTGTATATACTATCCGTTTTGGTGTACTACTAACTATATATTTTATTTATTTATGCTTTCTTTTTTAGAAAGTAGTGGCATTGTGTTTTTGTGGCGAAAGGAAAAGTCAAAGACATACATATACAGCTTAGTTTTTTGTTTTGGAGGCTGAAAATTTTGGCTGTCTTTACCAGACGCCCCTTTTTTTCTCGTCTTCTTTATTTCAAGTGGGCATACATAATATTCTCATCATCAAGTACTACTACTACTACTGCTGAGGGAAATGTAAACAAAAACCGACTCAGCCTGTGTTTTTTATCTGAGCTGTGAAAAGGAAACGTCTGGTCTTTATAGACTTGTTCATCTTCGTAATAATGTGTAAAACGTTATAGTATAGACACACACAAGACACTACTACAACATCATCTTCAAAAGCTATCTTAACTCCTTCAACTTTTAAAACAATGACTTGCAGACTTTCCATATCCTTGTTTGTTGAAATCTTGAGGAAAAATATTTATGCTCTTGTTTGTGCATACATACAAATTGCATACAATCCACCATCTCTCCGTCAGCCCGGTCCGTCAGGTTGCCAGTTCCGAATGAAGTTGGAATATGGGGTAACGAGACACAACGGAAGAGAGAAGAATCATGTGCATCTTTATCATATGTCGCATAAAAACTGCAACGACAGCACTGTACTATTATCCCTTTCCCACCGTCTTGCAAAATAATATAGCTCACTGGTTAAATAGGCTAACGTAGTGACGTTTCAAGAATAATAAAAGAAGGTAGACGTTTTTTTGTCGGTGTACTAGCAGTACAAGGCGTGTTTCATTTAATCTAACACGACAACATGACAATGTATTACATTTTGTACTTTTGCTTATGTTACAATGTCATCCCCTTTACTTGTTTAATATACCTTTCACTTTTCCTCACCAAGCTATCCTTTTAACTCCAGCATACATACCATATATACACATTGTCAACCTGTCATGTTTTCACTAATTTATTGGATTTGTACTTGTATACACGAAAAATTCCTAGTCACAAGTTCGCAACATTTTTATGTAACTTTGCTTGGATGTGAACAAAAGTATATGGATGGAGTAGTGTTGTGTTTTGTTGAGACTTGCGAGAGACGGGCAACCGATTTTTTTATGTGCACATCTCTCCACTCCACTCCATCGTCTTACTTTACATCTCTGCACACTAATGACCGCACCGGTACATAAAAAACCTCGAAGTGAAAATCTGCTGCTTGTTTGTTTATTTTACTTTGTAGAAAATTGAAAAGATGTAAAGTTTCCGCCTATATTATACATACACCGCCAGAGTAGAACTCGCTGTTTTTTTTTCTTCGCAAAAAAAAAGAAATTTGCAACTTCTTTTTCTTTAGTGAAGTTCAATTGTGATGTTGGATGTTGGAGGAGGGATGATGATGTGTTGTCTGGTGCCATGTCAGGATAGAATTTTTATTCACTGTCAATGCTTTTTTCCTCCAGTCAGTGCATGTATTTTTTATGTTGTTGCATGACTTTAACTTGAGACTAGCTCACGAGTGTATTTTCTTTTCCACCCAGAGAGAATTTGAAAGAGAGAAACTTTCTCCATAACTTTCGCCATTTGTTATTATATGTTTCCTTTGCTTGCGTTAAGTAGCAAGGACATGAACGAACATTAGCTTTAAAAAAATAAAAAAGCGAATAATAGGGGAAAGGCATAGGTACCTTCCGTTTATACAGAATTTCACTGGGGTACTAACAACGTTAACGTAGTAATTGCCTCGAAGGAGGACATTTTTATTCTTGACGAACATGAAACTTTTTTTTTCTATTCATAAAATATTTATTTATTCCGCTTTGTATTTGCTTGCCTTATTATTACTACTACTACTACCCAAGTCAACCGTCTCTTGTATTTTCGTCTACCTCACACACACAGCTTTTAAAATATTGAATATATACGCTTTTCATGTAACCTTGAAAGTAGAGCATACAGTGACAGTCGCTGTCACTATATTGCACACGGAAAAGCACAGAACGTTTTTTGCAACATTTAAAAAAATATCATATTTGAGCTTTTTCATTGTTGTGCTGGTGCTGTTATATGATCCGTGGGGAGGAAATGAGAATGAACTTGTATTATTATTGTTATGAACATGGAGGAACATGACGGATTCATTACAATACAACGAGGGGATGTCATATCATCCCACACAAAACATATAACCTTCAAGGTTAGTTTGTGCGCATTTCTCCCTTGTCAGTTTTGTAATGTGTACCCAAAGACCATATACATATATATCACTTGTGAAATTCTCGTGTGCAAAAGAAAAAATGAGTCAGCAAAGCTTTCTCTCTCATAATCATTTTAAAAAAAACATGAAAAGGTGCCACTGAAGTAGACTCAACTGAGTAAGGTTTTTGTAGGTTGGTGAAATAAGGTGAATAGAAACGCCGGAACTGCCGGCTGATACAAGAAACAAGTCAGTTTTAATGAGAGTGTGAGCTGGAAAAAAGGAAAATGATGGTTTATTAAGGATTTGGGACGAGAACTAAGAGTGATTCTCCGTGTGTTTTTTTTTCATTCTTTTATTTGCAGCAGTGAGGATGAGAGGAGTAAGCAAGGGAAAACTAAAGTCAAGTCAAACAGTTTGCTACTTTTTCTTATCCAAAATTTGACATGTCAAGGTTTCTATTTCATCAACGGCAAATCATCTCTCGGTCCTTTATTTTACGTTATGGGAATATTTAGGGATTTTTAGATGGCTTGTAAAAAAATCGCGTGTCTTTTCTTGTTATTCCGCTTTGGCAACTTTTGTGGCTGTCTTAAAAATTATGAGTAATCTACTACGGTAGAAGGCGAACCAGAGAAAGAAAAAACTTTCTCTTTATTTACAAGAGTTGACCCAGATTTTTACACAAAAAACTTTGCTTTATTTTTTGTGGGTTTCGGATGTTGGATGGACAAGTTAATGGTGCTAATGCTGCAATGGCTCTATTTGCTTTAGGAAAGCAAGAGAAAATATGAGGACGGCAAAAAATGCAACGAAAATGCCATAAGAAAATTAGTTTGTCATTTTCAACAATTTTAATGCTGCCTACTTTTTCTAAACGAGCAAGATGATGATGACTATGGCATGGCATGTGTCAAACCCAAGGGGAGGAGGCCCACAACATACTCGTTCCTCTACTCACACTAAAGAAAGAATGAAATGGAATGTATGGAGAAATGTTGACTAGACATTTTTTTTATGCGAATATGTATTTTATTATTTTGTTGCATCGTTTGCATATGAATGAATGAACGACTTGCATTTTTTTGGCTTGTGTAGTTAATTTTTTTATGGTTAAAATACGTGATGTGCGACATGGTATGCGTCGAGTTATTTTTTGCGTATTTTGTTACACGATGTTGATGATGTTGAATGTGTCATGTATTTATTACAGCACAACAACTATAACTAATTTTCTGGAAAATTTATTTTTTGTATGTTATATTTTTATGACAGTGTCATAAACACAGTTGTAGTAGCATAATACCTAATACATATAGTATACACATTGGTAGGTATATGGAGCTGTGAATGAGAATGTTGGAATGCAAAAATAACGAAAATAGTTCATATTACTTCGCCACATGTAAAGCTACTGTATAACTTTTTGCATCATATCTTGTCATACACATCATATCATTGCATGGCATTGTCGTGTGTGATTTATGAATATGAACTGCTTTTATGAATGACTCCCCGCAGATATGCTCCTTTTTTTCGCACTCCATGAAGCAAAATGGAAGAGTTATTATATTTCTTATCTTCAACTTTCATGTCAGTGTCTTCAAATGGTGACAGTTTCGACTTTGTACAAATTCTGCGTAAAATCATGTGCATGCTCTCCGGTCGCGATGATCCAGTCATTACAACCAGTCATTACAAAAGGTTATGAATAAATTATAAAGGATAAAATCTACTTTTCATTCGTTTCTTTTAAACCAGAAATGATTCATTTAACTTTTAGAAACTGATTGGCACATGCTGCCATATACCTGCCAGGTGTCTCTATCCCGAATTCAAAACGTAATTACTACAAGGAATTAATTAGTTTAATGTTCATGTTCCAAGCATTCTCAGGGATTAAACATATCGTGCTCCATTTGTATGACATATGCCTAGTCTTTTTCTACTTAATCTTCAACGATCAGCAGAAGCAAACAGAATTTGGCCTCAGTCCATATTGACAACCGGAAATCCTGTAATTTTAGGGTTTCGCGAATTCCAATAAGCTCATAATATGTGAAATTTCCACATAATCAATTCAATAATATTATCATGTTGCGCATGAAAACATGAAATCGTGCCCAGGAGAGTAACCTCTGCTATATACATAAATACATACATTATGTATCCATCAGCACACAATTCTCGGTGAATGCCTTTCAGGTATGTATTTATTCGGGGAAATACTAATATACTCAGATCGGAATGTGTCAATGTCATGCATGAATAGCCAGTGTATTCATCGCATCATGATGGTATTATGGTATATATTGCTCCTTTTTATTGCATTGCATATAATATTATGGCATAACATACAAAAGGTTTTCCATTGTTTCACGAAAAGCATTCTACCGGATATTAAACGGGAAACATTTAGATAAAAAGAATAAAATTACGATGAAGTCCTCATGATGACACATCCTTGTCATTTCATTCCGTTCTGCTTTCTACTTTCTCCATTCGGTACAAATAGAGTATGCATAGGTATATGTATAGTTCCTCTTGTTTTGCTCACTCACAACTCCCCGGGTCTTGGTTTCGAAAACAAAACAACTGTCGAACAGCAGGAATAATGGAAACAATGACAAGGATCTTTTTGTCTGGGATGCTTTGGTTGGAAATGGTACGAGCGACTATAGCACGATATAGTCTCAAAAGTCTCCGGTTATCATCTCTGAACTGATGATGTAGTTCCGAGTCGAGAGAATTTGACAAAATGCCATTTTACACCTTTTTCACATATATAATTTTTTTTATATCATCATTCATTTTGCAAATCCTGTCCTATTTTCCAGTGTCATTTTTGGAGCACAGTCATATTTTCAAAGTAGCGTAGGTGCATCCCTATACTACATGTAAGAAAAAATTTACATACCTATATATATTTTTTTTTCATTTGTTTTGACAACAAGGGACGCTCAATAATTTACCCGCTTTGGTGGATATGAATCTCAAAGGAGGAAGAATGCACAGAGGATATATAGTCAAGTCATAAAAGCGCATTTTCTCTAGGAGGGTTGTGGTTGTCGACCTCTGGAATCTGCACAAATGTAAGTATATGTGCAGTGCAGACTCGAGACTATATGACTTGACTATATAGACATAAATATGAGTGAGTGGTAGTGAGTTATTATTAAACCAGTAGTCTAGAGGAAATGCAAAATAAGCAGAAATGTTTGCACAGGGGATTTCACGAAAAAAGAAGATACTAAATCCCTTATATAAGGACTCAAAGCATATGATTTTAAAGGCTCACAATCAGCAATGGAGAGAGCAGCGGATGCATCTGGTTGATCGTCACTCTTGTTTCCTCCAATTGCGATATGTTTCAAAAGAATTTATAATACTAGTATCTCTCCACTTCCACTCAAATACCAGTTTGTAATTCATCTATGTAGAGGTTTCGTGTTTCTCGGAAAAAATTGTTAGAATCAGAGCAGGAATTTTATATGGATGTATGTATATATACCTAAATAGGTATGATGTCATACTACTGGGTTATTATGTGGTGGTTTGGTTTGATCAAAAAGGATTTAAACCTCACCCCAGAATATATTAAATTTCATGCGTTGATAAAAAGCAATAAATAATATGACGTTTCATAAAAGTTACAAAGGTATACGTAATATTTAATACTGACGCTTGTATAAAGAAAAAAGTTTACACTGCAATCAACTTGCAGTCACCTTTCTAAAAAGTGGTTCAACACAATATTGTCATTCATTTTTATTTTGATGTGTAATTTAGTGTTTTCTCAACTTGATTTTGAAAATCGTTCATTACGCAGTTTGAAAAAAAATTGCATTTGATTATGACTTCCACTCCAAGTGTATGATTTGGGTCCTATTTCATTTCATATTACATTTTTAGTCAACAAATACAAATTTCGGAGTCCGCTGTATACAAATTAATTTTGCAAGTTTCAATGTTTTGTTTTAAAAGTTGAATCTTTATTTGGATCTGATCTGTCGACTTGCTTTTGTTATCCATAAGCAAGTGGCATTTGACATAATAAATGTTCCGAGTTTCAATCCAGCCCCTAAACAGAGAAAATATAAAAAATTGCTACTACAAACTCCGTGATTTCTCAATTTAATAAGAGAAAATATATTCATGAATAGTATTCCCAATAGAGTTATTGGTCAGAAAAACAAAAACAAAAAATAATAATTCTCGATTCGATAAAGTTCAAGCATGAATTGTAATGATGGTTTTCTAGCACATATGCTTTATATTTGTGGTAGGCTAAATGATAACAACCTATAAACAGAAAATGCTAAAAAAATATACAAATGCCTACATAACTATAGCCTTATATAGTTTCAAGGATACTTTCTGCAATAGAGCTATACTAAATATGAAGTGAATATATGTTTTTTTATAATACGAGTTTCATTTTTTCCACTATACATAATACATATAGAAATAGGATAATAATAGAAAATTGTATACATGCAAGAGGAATTATAGGATATATATATGTTTATGTTTTATAATAGTGATCTACATGTTTTGGTTTCTTAGCGTGGACTATAAACATTGAAAAAAGTCAACATTAACTGCTTCTGTCACTACATTATGCATGCTACTCTCTCATTTCCCATTTAACAAGAAGTTGTGTTCTTGTTTCTTCCTCCTTAAACTCAAGTAACTCCAGCCCTTGTTGATGATGATAAGCCCATTGACCTATATCACTTGATGGTTGTGTGTTTGTAGTAGATGGAGTTGTGAAAAAACTGAGAAAGTCAAGTCATTGAATTACTAGTGTATAATAATAATATTTTTTGTAACCAAAATACATACTATATGAGAACACATGTATACTACACATAGATACATAGACACACAAAGACAATGACATGTCCCAAAGCCAACTGCGACTTACACATACATGATAGCACCCAGCAAAATAGTACTTAAAAATATAACTACAAACACAAACGCAACGGCTAGAATGAAAGCAGAGATACAGACAAAAAAAATTAAACGAGAGCATATGAAGCTGTTCCCAGTTTTTAGTCAAGTCAAGATCACAAAACAAGATAATGTTACCCAACCAGAAAGAAACCAACAAGAGCGTGGCAATGTATGTGGGACAATGTACTTTGTGTGTCTTTCCACTTGTAAAAATATGCCCTTAATACATATAATTTACAAGTTAATAAACTCGCCAAAATATTTATCTAGCCACACAGGCACACACATACACACCCTGGTTTTTTTTTCTGTGTCTGTATGTCTATGCGTGTGCTTACGCGTGTATATATCCGGTGAAAGATAAACTCCCCTTTTACTTTTCGCCGTTTTAAATGTGACTACTTGGTAGAATTTTTTTTTTGGTAGTTGAAAGAGAAGGCAAAAAAAACAATAAAAAATGAAAGAGGAGTAGCATCCAGTCAAGTCAAGGAAAAGAAGAGGAAAAAATAGTTTCAATAACATTTTTCAGATGCCTTCCTTTTTCTCCAAATTTCTCAAGAGTGAAGGAACGGAGGAGACAAGAAAAACGGAGGACAGTTGGATAGGACGTAGGATAGTTTTCTTTGGTATGTTTGTATATACCTACGTAGGTACATATATTTTTAAAGGGATTTTTTTAAAAAAGTGGAAGTGCCGCTAGACTGAATATGAATGGACTTTCTTCTTCTTCTGCGTCTGCTACTATTTCAACAGACGTGTGTGCGGTTGTGGAGTGGTCTCTGGCATGTACATATACATAGTGTGATGTGCAATGTGCCGGGGAAAGAAACTACAGAAAAAGGAGTTAAAAAACTAACTTGACTTTTGATGTTTATGACTGTATATAGTAGAAAATATGTATATGGCACTATGGTAGGCTGGGTTTGAAAAAAAGAACTTTTTTCTTCGTCGTGTGGTTTGGTTTTAAATTGGGTTTCTTCAATTTTTACTTTGTTTGGCACAATGTTTGTGTAGGCATTCGGTTGGTATTTCCAGTGGAATAGCTAAATTTGATGATGATAAAACGGTCAATATCACAAAACTAAAACACGTATTGCATATTTGGTTTAAACCAGATAATATGTAATTCTTTTTTTACCACCACTACTGGCGAGAATTTGTACTGGTGCGATGGTCCAAAAAACGGAGAATTTTCTCATCATTTCCGCTATTTTGTTATCGTCCTCATCATCATCAACACCATATAACGCTTCTTTGCCTCAATCTAATGGTACGATTTTGCAAAACTTCTTCTTCTTCTTCTTCTTCAAATGTTACCACCTACGTCATTTTCAAAAACATGACAAAAATCAAGGCATATATATAGCTATCTATGTAGATAGGTATGTACATGTCTTGTGAGTACGGGTGTGTTTACCTTTATTTACGCACTCACTCTGGAATTCAACCGAAATATTTTGTTTAGCATCGCGGCAGTGCTTCTCAGCACAACCAGGAAAAACAAGCTTGTTTTGCAGGTAGTCAAGTCAAAACGAAATTTGAAAAATCTGCTATGTACTATTTGCCTACAAGTTTCCTCATCGTTTTATGATATCAACACTGGATGACAAAAGACTTAAGTAGGTACATACAAACAAGTCAAAGTGCTTGTCACAACAACAGCTCATGAAAACTCTTTGGCGAACAGAAACCATCATCAAAGGGGTTGTTCAAAAACTCATTTCCGTATTTTTTTGTCAGTAAGTTTAAAAAATATGTAGATCTGTGTTGCAAATTAGAACAGTAAAAGTAACCACCAACAAGTATCCTTTTGGATATATACAAGATTGCGTGTATTTCCTATTGATTGTTTTGCGATTTTCCTAGTTTCAAGTTTACTTTTTTATGCGCATAACGAAAAAGAAATTGCTCACTGGTGTCATTCATTTGTTACAAAGTTTGTACACACGGAGACTTATATAAAACAGAAAGAAACAGTACAGTC
>JAHZNC010002037.1:0-31040 GCA_027744095.1 Zhuqinia jingwanae | reverse complement strand
TGTTTAGTAGCACCTCCTGTTAGTCCTGTTCCCTGAAATTAGAAATACCTCTGCTTATGTGTTGTGTATGTACACACAACACAAAAACACACTAAATAAAACACACTAGTATTAATTAAAAGCACATGTGACCTTGCACGAGTGCAAACAAGTAATTTAGACATTTTCACTCTCCGATGCACCATATTTTACGGTTTCAACGAAAACAATGAGTTTGTCTCAAAATATGCCTTTACTTTATATGCAAACAGCTATAATTTTCTACTTGGCACTATACAAAATACATTTTGTGCAGAGAGACAAATAGATTTTCTAAAGTTGAAGGAAAGATCAGTACAAGCAAACATTTTGAAAAAGGAAAACTATGCTAACCATTTAGCGGTTGCGAGATCCATATATCATTATCCATGCGTATTTGAAATTTGCGTCATTTCTTGTTAAAAAACGTGAAGCATAGACCTTTAACCTTGATATCGGCAATCACATGTCATATCAAGTCATTCAAGTGAAAGCTGTTGACGTTGTGCCGTTGCACTAACATAATATGAAGTTCATATTATGAACAACTGAGCGTATGTATGTAGGTATGTATGTGATAAAAATTCAGTAATTCAACCGAGCTTTATCCTAGATTTTGTTACAGTGTAATAGTAGATAGTATAGAAGTTAAAACTATTGGTAGTAGTAATTCGTGAGGTTGTAATAATTTAAGTAGTGAACTATGAACAGGAAGGCGTAAGCTCAAAATAATCTTGACGTGAGATAATATAAAATACTACACATATTTTATGTTAATAAAGACACACCTTCTCTCATTCAAATGATTCGCATACAATTTCAATTTTTAGTCCAAATCTTCCAGTTACTCCAAATGCATAACCAAGTCTATTTTTAAATCTGATTTCCAAAATGTTGCAATATATACTAAATAGTATTCAGTTCAATTCAAAGTTCGTAGTAAACTTGCCTACTACACCAACATATCTTATTTTTTGCCATTTTTTAGGCAGTCTCAATTCAGTTTTCCTTGTCACCAATATCCTGGTGGAATGAAGGAGAAAGTGGGCCAGCTAAATAATACAACGCAAAGCAAAGTGGTCGGGTTAGTTTTTATGGTTTTTTAATCAAGTCCTAATTTTCTTTGAACTGAATGGAAGTGTTTATTTTTATAGTGACTAATGCATTACCACTGACTTGTAACGTAAAAAAGCTTAAACTTTAGTTTCACGCATTGATGGCATTTCTTTTCATTTAAACTTTTTTTTCTCTGTGCATTTTAAGACTTTCAGATGTGACCATGCGACTTGATGACATTTCATTTCTACTGCAGCCATTCAAATGTAATTGCGTTGCACAAAAATAAATTTATTTTCTTTGTTGTTTGTTTGTCCCGAAGTTTTCTTCACCAACACTAATGAAAATACAAAACACGAAAGCCGATGAGTGCTACAAACGTACAAACTGCGTTGTGTCCTATTTATATCCAATATCTGTCAGATCCTGTGTGGCAGTTCCACACTGTGTAAATACATGCCACATGGCTTCAAAAAATTTATCAAGATGAAAAGATAGTGATAGCTAGTCGATATCATGTATAATAAAAATGAAGATTAAAACGAAATGAGTTGACAGTTAGAGCCAATTACTAGATTGTAGGCACTTGATCTTGATTAAAAATATGTATCAATAATACACGTTTATTTATTTTTATCCTTTGCAATAATATTCTCCTGTGATTTTTCAATTGAATATTTGGCACAATTTCATCTCATAAGTTAAAAGGGCAGTTTAAAATTAGCATGCATGCATCATTATATGAAACTAATAACTTATAAATGTCAAATTATTGTACTATCATTATGGGAAATTATTGGAGATATATACATATGATATGTACATTTGCTTCTAATTCTCTGGTGGTGTATCATTGTCAAAATGTGTAATACGGACAGTTGCACCTGCACCTGTCTGACTGCTTGGCTTGGATACATTGAGTTTTTCTTTGCGGAAGTGTGTCGCCTAAAGTTCTAGCCAAGTGTGAAGTGAATTGCTAAAAATGACTTTTCTGTTTATGAGTTCTTATAATAATTTATAATTTCGTTTGTGATCAGTTCAAGTTCACTATTGTAGAGTAGACAATTCTTTCTTGTAAGTTCCATGATTATGCATGCATGTGTGGTGAACTTGCACGAAATATTTTGTTTTTGGGGTGACTTGAGAATATTGTTATTAAAAAAGTAATCCAGTTCATAATACATGCCATGCAGAGCTCGGCGTGTAAGAGTTTAATAGTAAATTGTATATTTGCAATAGCACAATAATCTTTGTCATTCCCATTAAAATTTAATTATATGTAATGGGAATAGTGGCATGTATAATGCATGATTTCAAATGGAAAAGCAATTAAATACCTTACTAAATTTATGCCTGTTGCAGTGTATGTATGGAATTGTTGTGTAAAAAATGAGTAGGTCAAACGGTTTGGAAAATGGACAAGGATTTTTTTCGTATTATTTAAACTTAGTCTATTGAACATATCGGCATTGTTTATTAAAAAGTACTTGTCTGTATGTATAGTATGGAAGGGAGGAACAAACAATAATAATAACAAAAGTTTTCATTGAAAATATGATTAAAGCGGGGTTTCTTTGATAATTATGTATGAATAGAACTTAAAAAATTAAGGTAATAATTTCTGTTAATGAACTCAACATGCCATTTTTGTGAACTGGAACTAATTATGTTTGATTTAATGTACTTGTAGTCGAACTTTAAAAAAAACACTACATACAATATACATTATATAACTATTCATTCACGACCATAAATCAAAACAACCACACTAGACCTTTTGTGAAACAATTTAATACAATTCAGATTTTACAACAAAATCTTTACAGAAAGATGCCAACCATCCTGAAAAAGTAAAAATTGAATAGCACACCACAAACATTGTATACATTTTTTAAATCAGTTAAATATAACCAAGTACAAAGTTTAAATGAATTGTGACTATTATGTTTATGCACAAATGACATGCTAAATATAGTGTAGGTATATTTTATGTACAAAGAGATGCATTGAAGTTTGGAGTTGTATAAAGCTCGATATTAAATTAAACACATATAATATTGCTTCAATACAAAAAGTTTGGCAATTCTCGTCCAAATTATAATTGTAGGTTCCTCAAGCGGGCTGATGACTTTCATCCTGCTGCTCATCCGCTTCATTGTTATTGCAATTAATGTCGTCATCCGGTGACGGCGGCATCATTTTTGTTCGCATGCCAAGCTCTTCCTCTGACGAGCTGTCAATATTTGGAAGGTCACTCAAACGGAACCTGTTGTTACTCCGTGAGGCCTTATTGTTCTTGTTTGCGTTGAAATATTCATCTGGAGAGTGGATGGAGTTGCCGACAGCATTTGTAATTTTTAATGGATTGGTTACAGATTTGTCATAACCTCCTTCTAATGCCACCGCATCTATTGAACTGTCTTTCACTCCCTGGCGTTTGCCTCTAATTTTCTGGAAAATATTATTTTTATTATGTTATTTTTATTTATGTAGCTCAGCATTCTAGGTCACGTTATACTATAAATTCATTATTCATTTAGATGTTGTTTACCTGTGATGTGCAGAAATAACGACAGACCCATGGCTCTGGGAATGGTACGTCGTACACAGGAGTACTGAGCACGGAAATGTATGGGATTAGCCATTCCCCTGACCCATCCTCCACAATAACTCCGTCGATAGCAATTCCACGTACAACTACTGCTGAAATGCACCCGAGAATCATAGTTCCCAATGCTCCAACAATCGTTGTTATCCACTCTGACAAATTCTGAGTCTCTAAACATATTACATGGGGAAAATCATGTCATAAATATTCAAGTGAAAATTGTCTTCCGGTTACTTTTGTTTGGATAAATATGGGTCAGACAATGTTTACTTTTAGAAGTTAGAACTAAACCCGACCATATTCCAATCTGCAAAGATGAGTTGCTTACCAAAGACAAAGAAGATGTTATATGAGTTCCATACTCCTCTCCAAGCGAGGACGCATCCTACAAACCCAAAAACACAAATTGTGTCCATGAAGGCTAAACGGGTAATCCCTTTGAGGTTTCGAACTCGGTGGCAAATGGAAGGTTGTGCAAGGCAAAGCATGATGCAAATTGCATACCCAAGACACTTTGAAAAAAATGAGCATAGTTAAGACATTTGTTAATTAATATGCAATTGAAAAGAATTCGTACAACAACCCAAGGAAAACAAATTATTTACGTGTGGCGGTTTACGATAAAGTACGAAATGTAGTATTATTGTATATACCAGAGAAGCCATTGCGGAATCAACCTCATTTTGGGGAAATAAGTAGAGATCGGCAAGAGTCCACAGCCCACGCCAGCAACACACCACAAATGCAGGCACGATGATAACAGAGAAGACGCAGTCCACAAAGTATTGAAATGGTTTTCGAGGCTGCACATAAATACAGGGAAAAAATATATTAGTCATCCATCATATTTATTGCTTTACAGAAATGTAAGAATGAAAATGCAATGAATTATTATTTAATCCTGTGAAATATAAACCAGTCAACAATTTTTCGTGAAAAAAGGAATAAATTAATGCGTTTTTAGTTTGGACAAAGAAGTACTGTGCTGTTATTCAATTAGCGTAGCCATTAATGATGAGTGTTAATCAGTTATCACATTGATCCAGAAAATGCAGAGACCTTCAACATGACATTGTGACATTTGTATCTCCATTAACTCCGTCATTCATCACATTTTTTAAAAGAGACATGATGATTGACAGATATCATAAACTAATACATATTCCGTTAAAATGCACCCAGTAAGTAGTTCGCTAATGATATACTTAGTAAACTAAAATGCTACTCGGTTTCATTTTGAGAGTAATCGAAATGTGTACCCTTTTAAACGGTTTGTCTTTTAAACGGTAGGGTTTACCTTGTAAAGGTTTCACTTTGCCTCAGGGTGATTTATTGTTTGACTGAAAATTATAAACTCCGAATAGTGGTCAAGTAAATAAAAGTCAAATTGGTTTTTTCAGAGTTTTCACGTGAACGGAGGTACGGAGCTAAACTGTGATACAAATAAGTAGCGCTCATGTAGTGCTACTCTACTATCTCATGCATTTCTCACTTTTTTGCTCCTTCTTATTATGCAATCTTGTCCTATCTGTCTCGTTAATAATATTTCTTTCGGATTAACCAACATTGATAAGATAAAAAAAATAAGCCATATTGATTTTTTTGTTACCGAGGTTTTGAATCGTAGCGGACAATCATGGATGGATTTGGATTCATCCACAACACAAAATAACGGTGGAGCCAGTATATTATTCAAAGTTTTCAGAACCACTGAAAAAGCTATTCCGATCAACACCATGATGACAGAACTTTTCCACTCCATTCCATACTTAATATCCAGCCATGTCCACAAGCCCCTCCATTGATTCACCGATCCGAACGAATGAAAAAGTAGAATCGTTCTTGAAAGCAGATAAAAAAGGGGAAAGCTCATCTTCTCCAGAGACACTGTCCGTTTCAGAGGCTCTTGAAATAAATGCAAAACAAAAGGAATACTATATCCCACACCCATACTTAACCAGGGATCTATCCCCCACTCCTTGCTATGATAATCCATAAGTTGCCATACACCTCGCCAAAAGGCAATGGCTAAAGGGAATATAAGACACATAACCATCACCAGATCCGCTAGACGGTAACATAGTTTTGTCTGGTTTGAGAGGTTCCTCTGACTCGAACTGTTTCTTCGAATTTGACAAGTTCGACTTTCACTGTCTGGAACCTGTTGATTCTGTTTCACCCAATCAAAACGTGTGGCCGAGCCTAATGGCTTTTTAGCACTTGACTGCTGTTGAGTACTCGAAACGATTACTCCTTTACCCCTTTCCACGTCCATTTTTATAACAAGTTTAACAATATCCAACCCAGATAGCAAAAACCTTCGCGATAAAATTACATTAATAAAACAACCTATGACGTTTATATAGTCGTAAGTACATAACTAAATAAACAATATCAACAATGTTAGAAATCCATCATGTTGATGTGACAGCTATCAACTAATGCAATGCCGTGTAAAATTGGGGAAAGCACCGAATGATCTCGTTGACTTTGGTCAGGGCATGTTTCAGCGAAATTGTGAAAGTATACAACGAACTGTATAAGAGTATCTCCAGTTCCAGTCTCATATTTAGAGACTCTTACACATATCGAAAATTTGCCTCTTTATTCCATGAAAAATTATTCCTGTAAAGTTATTGAACCAACACAAACCACACAAAAGTGAGATTAAGCCAATTCGCGTCCTTAAATTTTTTATCCTTTTGTTGAACAATGCACTGAACAATTATACATTTATTCGATACCAAGAAATTTAATATTATTAATGATTCTTTTGTTATAGAAGCACAGTCGGGGTAAACTGAGATTATTTTAACACTCAACAGAAAACTTTGATGTCTGACTTTTCTATATATTTATTAACTTTCTTTTGAATGTCGGCACGTTCCTTTATGCTTTGTAAATCACATAAAATATAGGGATAAAAAACAATCACAGTTGCGTATTCTTGCGAAAGACCATATATATTATTGTGAAACACAAACCCACATTATTAGTACATATTATAGCATTGTCTTAAGATAACAATTCATGCTCTCTAGGATATTCATACAATTATCAAAAAAATAAGATGCTAACAAAGGTACTAATTTGTTCTGTATATTTTGAAAATAAAAGTCAAATTGCCATAAAATATTTAAGAGTCAAGTGGGGATTTGATGGTCTGATGGTATCACTCTGCTGTTGTGGTACTTTTTATGTGCATGCACTGGGGGTTCATGAAAGAAACAACTTTTGGATTGCCTCATTCATGGCATCTTTCTGCCACTTTTTCGTTTTCAGATCTCTCTTCTGTTTGATTGTATTATATGCCTTATATGCATATTTATGTGGCATCATCAGAAAAATGTAACTAGCAAGTCCAATGAAGATGTTCAAGTTTAATTGCTCCTGAGAGCTCTTCTCTTCTCCAGAGAGAGAGAGAGAACAGTCATAATGTATAATACTGTATGAGTATTCACTGACATAGACATAATAATAATATGATGAATGCCTTCATCGTCACCCTAGTAGACAGATAGCTCTGGTCGATGGTCACATATTTGGAGTATGTGTGGAAATAGAAGTCCCATCCTAATAAAAATTGTACTATTACGTTTGTTGAAACAAAAAACATAGTCATAGTAGAAACTATTATTATTACGTTTGCTTACATGAATACTTTTGCATCATTACTTTTGGTGGAGACTAAAATATTATGTAGGCATTTTATGTTGTTGTTGATGTTGTTGATCATTGCTGTCTGTTAATATATTGCTTTTATTTATAAGGATAATATTGTTATGTGTAGTTACTTTTGGTCTTGTCTAATGATAATAATCAACAACAGCATCATGATTCATGATTGACTGTTGTATAGTCAGATTGTATGCATGCATGGTAGTGTGTGTAGTTGTTTACATGTATGTAGTTGTGGGCAGTTACTGCTCCAGAGAGTCACAGTAATATAGTTGATAGAAGTAATAAAATTTAGTCCAGTTAGTTGTATCATGCAATGCAAGCTTCCTTGTTTAACTTTGGATGTGTTACATGATGTATAGTAAGTACGCACATACAACATATGTCATTAAAAGGGGTTGTGGTTGCATAATCATAATTGTACGTATAATTGAATTCCAAATGAGTGCTTCATTTTGAACCTTTTACTGGAACTTGGAGTCAGTAAACAATCTTTACATTCTTTCTTCACTAAAATCAGGAGAGGGTGAACATTTCGGCAAAAGCTGTTTTTGTCTGTAGGAATGATATCGAGGTGAAATGTTGTTTAATTAGTTGCAACGTTTAAAACTAGAAAATTATATCCCCATATAAGACGTGTTCATTCGTTCGATGCCTAACTTTAGTGTACTATTGTGTAGGTAGCAGGTAGTACAGGTAGGCATTTATATATGTAATATTGTGCTTTTATAATGTTTCCAAGAATATGATAATGGATGACGCTGCCCCGCAAAGTTGCTACTTCTTGTCATTTGAGCTGCGTTTTACGTTGCATAAACAACCGGAATACACAAATGTAATAGTGATAATCAACCTAGTTTTTTTTGGTCAAGTGTGTTACATGCATGCTCCGTATAAATAATTGCGAATCGTAATTTGCGATTTGTGTATGTAATTATTATGCTGTGTGTATTTGAAGTAGTTATGATTTATGATTATGTATTTATGTGTAAATAAAAATATACAATTTAGATTTCCTCAAAATATATATGCATACCTAAGTCATAATTTGATAGTGATGGTATGAGAACACGCTATTTGTGGCGTCATATTGATAGGCATGTCAAGAAAGAAAATAGTTCGAGATAACGGCTTATTTCATATGTCTCAAGTCACCCAGGTTACGTGATTTTAAGAATAATTAAAGATCACCCCAAATTGAAACAATATTTTTTAAATGTGCTCAAACTACGATGCTAATTTAGTAATAACCGCTGAGCACATTTTAAACACATAATTTCCATGGTATATATGGTTTTGTGCGTAAAATGCTTAGTTCGTACTAGTCACTAGTTGCGTGAAGCAACTTGCGTCGCTAAGTGTATCTTCTACACAGGCCAACATTCGTTGGTTCATACCTTGTTGACTAATTTATGTTCCAGAAACTGATAATGCACATGCGTGGGAGGTCCTACGAATCGGAAGAAACGGGAAAAAGTATGATTTCATGGATGGGACGTCGGACGTCGGGCCCAATAGCTAACAGAAAGAACTATATTTTGTACAGCCGGCATACCATTCGATAGAGGAGACTTTTATCTATCAATTGATATGCAGATAAAAAAGAATTCATTCACTACATCCACTGTTATTGCGACCCTAATTCTGGCGAAAACATGAAAATCGTCGTAGGTATGTATCCTGATCATTGAACACAACTACGAGCTACATATGTTGTATGTGAAGGTGGAAACAAACAATTACAGCTAGAAAATATTTAAGCTGCCTTGAGAAGTCCATACTTTAGGCATAAAGGTGGTGGTCCTGATTGTTGATTGTCACAGATTTCTTAGGGACATCAGCTTTAATAAGTTACAATCTTGTGGTAAGGTCAATGAGTTATGAATATAATTATAAAACCAAGTGAAATGAGTGTTCATTTGGCTTCAAAGTATGTAGTGGCTGGTTGAAAATAGGGGGGTGCTTAACTCCTAGCTTGTCGTCGCTATCTTTGCTGGAGTACATTTCTGAAGGTGGAAACAAACAATTACAGCTAGAAAATATTTAAGCTGCCTTGAGAAGTCCATACTTTAGGCATAAAGTTGGCGGTCCTGATTGTTGATTGTCACAGATTTCGTAGGGACATCAGCTTTAATAAGTTACAATCTTGTGGTAAGGTCAATGAGTTATGAATATAATTATAAAACCAAGTGAAATACATGAGTGTTCATTTGGCTTCAAAGTATGTAGTGGCTGGTTGAAAATAGGGGGGTGCTTAACTCCTAGCTTGTCGTCGCTATCTTTGCTGGAGTACATTTCCAAGCGAACATTCCATTTCTTGCTTAATGTAGTTGCACAGTAGAAACTTTGCCATTTACTTAATGTGTGAATTTCTTGTGCAAACAAAACTTTCAATTAAGATACTTGAAAGCAAAAAATCTGTAAAATAATTTTTTGGCCTACATCATGTGTGCATGAATTATCAATGGCCCTCACTCAAATTTTCGTGACACATTTCCTTAAAATATTAAATTACAAGATTGACCATATGTCTTAAATTACACACGTTCCTAAGAACAAGTGGTTTTATAACAAAGGTTTTGTTCATATGCTATGACACCTGAGAGAATACGATGGGTTTGGTCATCATCGCAGCAACAGGTATAATAACAAATAATCGAAAGGTGTAGTGGAAAATGAAACTAAAAACTAAAAAGTGTGGTGTAATCTAATCACCCTCATTATGTCAAACCCATACACTTTTTTTTATTAAACACAGATATGCTGAAAGCAAATTTGGTAGTTATTTATGATGCAACATTTCTGGATTTGAATAATGACCTTGATATTGAGAATGAAACATGCATAAAATCTAAATAAACTTTATTTGAGAACGTGCACTTTAAAACAGAGACAATTGTAAAAGTATAAACGCAAAAAAAAATATTGTAAATAAAAAATTGCATAAAATTGTTCGCATGCTCATAAAAATATAGTAAAAAATAAAATGTTTTGCTGAAAAATCATCAACATGAAAATTCTTTTAAGGACTTTTTATTTTGAAGTATTGAGAATCTTACCTTGTTCGCTTTAAAATTGTGAATACGTTCTATGAAAGCCTTGACAGCTACTCAAGTATAAAAAACTCAATGGTTTATTTTATGATGTTGAACTGTAGGATGATTTTGGAAAAGTAATGACGAAATGACGATTGGCAATATGAGAACAAGTATTTTTGCATTGCCTTTTATGGGTATTGCTGAAAGGCAACAGGTAATTAAACTGTCCATGCAAAATAATCACGATACTATGTGTTTAAATTCATGATGCAGTGCAGTGTAGTGGGTATACAAGTGTTTTACGAAACGAAATATTGTAATTTACCTTTCTATTGAAAATGCAAGGTAATGTAACACACGATGATTTGTTAGAAATCCGTCCGAATTCGGGGCAACTTGAAACATGGAAAAATGCACACACAAACGAGCAATTTCTACTTGCCTTGAAAGCACATAAACTCATACATATATCATAGAATATGTTTCACATGAACAAAGGACAATGTATGTTTTGCTTATTGCTCTTGATTAGGTGATAGTAATAACTTCCTGAGATTCTGAAAGAAGAGAAGAAAGTTTGAACAAAAAACATAATTCATAATTTAATTCTTCCGGCATAGTAAGCATGAATGCAATATGTAAGTAATATATAACTTGGCCAGCAGCACTTCAAAGTTCAAACCATCCATCCATGTTTCACAGGCTCATTGTGGTTTGTAGTATTTGCTAGTAGTAATAATATGCAGCATTTTTTTCATTTCAATTTTAGAATATCCTGCAACAGCAGTACAATAAACCTCTTCTTCAGCTTCAACGAAAATTGACAGCAACATTTAGCTAATTAGCACAACGAGACACGTTACCACCATGTTTGCGAGATAAAGTAGTGTACATTATTTGTAGACTGAAATTTAAGATATGAACATAAGTCATAAAGTTATAAGCGTCAGTCATCGAACAAGGTTTACGAAGAGTTGAGGTTTGAGAATAACAGTGTGTTTGTGGTGGTGTAAAACTGATGAAATGAGTGATGACATGACGAAAATGTCATTCCTATCCTCTTGATGAATTCGTATGCTTGTGCTTATGTATGTATATGCTGCCCATTGCTTCTAAAATGACCATAACGTTGATCCAACTAGGGAGTTTAAAAATCAAGTCGATTATTACGTAGCTGTGCAACAGCGTAGTAGTGATTTACACCTGGTTGTCTGTATGTATGTGTCCGCACGATAACTTCAAAACGGCTTATCTAAATCATTTCAAATTTGGCATATAAGCATTAGAGGTGTTAGTCTCAAAGCCTATTGATTTTCAGCCACCTCACTGATCACCCGGTGGAAACTTTAATTGTTTAAACTTTATACCTATAGCAAGTGACATATAATTTGAAAGCTCTTGACAAGTAACGAATGAAAATGGTGTTACTTTCAACCCACTCTGCATGTGCCTGAATATCATTTTTTCGTCAATGCCATAGCATTTGACATCATTCCAAAGCTCTTATTGAGCAACGCATAAAACTAATGTTTTCAGCACCCGTGTCAACTCACAGCTACGTATTTACAGGTCTTACAGCTTTATTAAATATTATTGTCATAACTGTATTTATATTTACATGATTAAATCATCAGTACATTTATGATGAATTACTATGATGTACGCATTTAACAATGCGCAAGTCCCAGCAATAGACAAAAGTATTTAAAGGGATGTGGATGTTAGCGAATTATTCGTCATCGTACGTGTGGCAGTGTCCACATTGTAGACTGTAGACACGACATGACTATGACATGACAAAACGTCAGGAATTTGCTTTGACACCAATAGCTTGTACGAGCATACTCAAATTTGCGTAAAATAACTGGAAACAAATTTTCATAATTATTAGAAGAATGGTTATATCATTGAGAATACAATATGCTTCAGTAACAGCAAAAAGGTGTTTAGTTAAATAAAATCTGCTTTTGATGGATTCCTTGTAATATAACAATATTATCAAGTTCGTGCCATGACGTTGATACATAAAATGACATTGAGGACCCTCAATACCTACTATACTATAAGTTGCATACTAATTTTCTCTCGATCTTGTAACAATAAACTTACGCATCATTGAACGTACATCGTACAAGTGATTGTATGTTGCGATTTTGCATTCCCTGTTGTTCATTGATACATATAAATAAAAATACCTAGTCGCGTGATTTATGAAAGGGATCACGTATTAGTATTGACTCATGCATGATCCACAATTTTAAAAACATCCAGTACGCAACCCACGATTCATTAATAAAATATGAATATAAAGATGAATTGACTTGGGGGAGAAATGAGATGGAATACTATAGTACAACTGGGCTATTATTGGTCTATAGAATGCTGTTTGTCGCTGCTATTTGATGTGTGTGACTTCATATATTAGCAGTCATGGTCAAATTAGTTAAATGATTCATTCCATATATTATTTATTAAATAGATAACAGTTTTATTACGCTTGCTTTGTCATTTTCAATCAACTAATGATATACCACCATAATTGTAACTTTCCAGTTTTCATAATAAACAGTAACAACAAATTAACATTTTCAAGCTTACAATATTTTTCAACAAGATGTACAATAGTTTTGTCCATATTAAATAAAAATTGAAAATGGAGTTGGATGTGTGTGACTAAACAGGTTGTAGCGAGCGAGCGGCATTCTTCTTTCCTTTTGGAAGTCCGGTAGTACAGACTACATCCTTCTTAATTTATCTGTCCTGTCCTGGATTCTAGCCACTTGTTGCAAAAGTAATAACCACACTCCATCTTTAATACCTCAAATTTGGTTCAACGAATTACATCGATACAGAGCTTAGCCATTATTTTGAGCTGATGATGATTTGAATCTTTTCTCGGTAAATGGGTACACATTCAAAAGTCGTGCCACTCCTGTGTACATTAAACCTGTACACAAAGAGTAATAAAAATCTTTAATTTATTTCTAAATATAATAGGTAACTTGTTGTGTAGTACATAAAACATGATAATTTTACAAATTGAGAATGTTCCTAAAACGCCTTTCCCAAAGATTCTAGGTTGTTTTCTGGCATGATGCCCCACGTATACTCCAGAAGCAGTTAGCCCTGCGAAAGATATCAATTTGCAGCTGAGACATGCACCGTCATTACTCATTTTAATACTTTTCTGTTCCAAAACACACAAAAATGACAGTTTATAAGTTTATAATATAGTTGATCAAATGTCAAAACAAATTTATACAAAGGTAATTTAGGACCGATGATAGAGACCAATTTTATGCAAAAAACAAACAACAATATAAACGAGTAATATAGTAAAGTATCTTGATTGTTTAAATTCGAAATATAGATTTAACTCTTCTCATAAAACTAACACTAATACTGAAGTAACGAATATGCACGTGTGCATTATGAATGAAGCATTAGCATTGTATTGCATGTAAACATCACAAGCACATAATATTATTATAACTATAACATACCACACAGCTGTAGTATCTCACTAAACTTCTTAAGATATACAGATGAAAGGATGCATTGGCGCGTCATTTATGGATCATCTGTGGAAGCATTTTGTGTGTGCACTACTACAGACAGGAACACAAGCCATGTGCGTGCGTGGTTTTCGTTCTCGTGAAGAAAATTAAAACAACACAAATTATTTACAAGTATTCCTTTTCGTATTTTAATTAGGGAAAAGTGGTTAGTTTAATTGAGGAAAATGAATTTAGCCGAAGAAGATTTTGATAGGAGTGACGGGGAAAATGACAGCCCCCGAGAAGCACAAACTGAGGAGCTCAGTGGTTGGGCAGATTCAATGTCAAAAATTCTACGGAGTACAAAACCGAAGAACAAGAAAAATTTGATTTTATCAAGGGCCAGGAAAGATTATGAGGTGATTTAAATGTTGCAATAAATTTGCGTGAAGAAGTAGATGTTGCTGATAAAATTGATAATATGCTCATTTTATAATGACTTGTTCGAGCACTCCTTAACGGATAATTATCATTGTCCCTTTAAAGGTTAACAAGACTGAAAAGTTGGAACAGAAAAAAGGAACCGATATAGAAATCGCCAAAGATGATACTGATCAGATTGATGCCAATGATGATAAAGGTGAAGATGGAGGCAAGAAAGACGACACAGAAGGCAGCAATGTCCTTTCTATGAAACAGCAAAGAAAATTAGAATTGCGACAACGTAAACTGGTATGATATTATGAACAATGCTACTTGTATGTAATCATAATTATTGTACTATAGATATTTGGATTTCAGCATTTAATTTTTGAAGTGTTATTATAATAACAATTTTTGTCTCTTACTCGTTACAGGAACGGGCATGGGAAAACTTGAACCGTATAACCTCGGAAAATCCTGATAGAGAAATGGAAGTTAATCTCATGAAGATTGCTACCAAGTAAGAAAAATTTGACAAGAAAGATTTGGATCTAGATTTGGACCTTGATAAAATTAATTAATTTTTAGGGGGGTTGTGCAGCTCTTCAACGCTGTGGCCCAACAGCAGAAAACTCTAAAGGTCAGACTAAAAGGATCTGGAAAATCGGAATTCAGAAAAGAAAAGGTTTTGTCACAATCCAAGGAATTGTTTGACAAGGCTATGAGTAAGAATAAAGTAATTGGCAAAGAAAGTGATAGTGAAGAAGATGATGATGAAGAAGTACAATTAAAGCAAGAAGAAGGGTCTAGTTCCGATGAAGGTGGAAGTAATGTGAGGGAATCAAGAAAAAGAAAGTTGAAAACAAAAAGCGCTGCTCCAGAATCCTCGACCAAGAAACCAATGTGGCAAGCCTTGCAGGACGACTTTATGCTAGATGCAAAGTTAAAGGATTGGGATAAGGAAAGTGATGATGATTAGAAAAGGCATTTCAGCAATATAAGTAGAATAGTTAGATTTTTTATTTCGTTTGTTTTTCTGTAAACTGTAAATTTTGGTTCGCACATTTTCTGGTTTACTCTTTATGTATTTTAAACCGCTTGAGTAAGATTAGGAGTAAAATGAATTGAATTTACGATCTTTTATGTGTTTTATGCAGTACAGTTTTTAGCTGTTACCCTACTATACAATGTATCCTCAATCCAGTCATGTAACAAACCCAGTTGTTGTTTGCTAACGGAATGCTGCGTGTTTGGCATTGTGTAAAAGTGACCGTCGACGCCTCTAAACTGCATTTTGAAAACGGGTTTAGTTCATTGCATAACATTTGTGCGAAGACTTTTAAAACAAAACAAATATTTATTTTGCAGTACGTACGCGTAAGTCATTGAATGTGTGTTTTGCCCATCTGAGGGAGACAATTGGATCTTGCTGACCATGACTCATGAATAGCTTTGGAAATTTTGCATACTTTAATACATCTTCTATATCTGTACTTTCTCCAGATCTAATTGCTGGTGAGTTCATTGCGATTTGCAGTTCCATATTCTTTCCCGAATAGCAAATGTAATTTAGTACGTCATCAGTTTAACTTTAACTTGTTAAATTTTATTTTTTCATAACACATGCATACATATATATATAATACGTACTTCATATAATCTTGAATCTGGGGGCAAAAATGAGGATAGAGCAAAAACTCCAGCAATGTTGGAATTAAATTTGTATCCTAAATGAATTGCCATTGCTCCACCCATGGAGAAGCCTCCAATAATTACATTTTCCTCAGGAACCCCGGTTCTGTCTTCGCATTCCTTTATCATTTCAGCGAGTTGTGATCCTACCGCACTAATTGTGCCGTAGTCTTCAGGAAAATTTGGATTTAAGGCTAATTGGTCAAACCAGACACATTCTTTCTGTAGTATCATCAACATTAAACTTTATTCCTCGTGTGGTGAAATAAATTTAATATGTTGGCATTATAATATCATCATACTTTTCCATCGTGTAAACTATATGATCTAACTGGTGATGATGGATATACAACAGGAAAATGTTTGAATGCAAAATTTCCATTTATTGTTTTATTAATCCACGTTTGCAATCCAGTGCCATTGTCACCTATTAATAAGGGGAAAACAGTAAATAGTTCATTATGTTTATACACCACACACACAGGTTTATTCCTTAGTAAATACAACAACGAAAAGTAATGTTAGTTTAGTATGCATGTATATGTAACGGAAAATAAAAGAAATTTTCATACATGCTCCATGCAAAAAGTATACAATTCCTTTTACCGAATTTCTTCCAGCCAGTGCCTTTGTTATAACAGTTTTTCCTATAGATAAATTTGCCATTTTTGTTTTTTGAAGATGATTACTTTGTAGAATTTTGAACGTTTAAAAACAGATACAAACAAGAATTTTCAACTAAGTTTTGTTATAAAAAAGTCATGTCATAATAATTACAAGCAACTTTTCTGCTTTCACGCTACCTGTTTACATCAGAAAAAGTTAAGTTTCCTATCCGTAAACCCGACGCTCAGAGATCCCCATAACAAATCACATAATCCCAAGTATCCCGACCAAAGCACGAAAGCAGATGTAAAGAACGGTCTAGTAAACTACAAACTACCTATGTGCATTGACGTGATTGACATTCTAACTCTAACACGCTGCGGTGTTAGATAGGACATAATATAGTTATGTAAAAACAGGCTTTATCAATGAATTACCTGAAAAGTACTTAGAGGGTTACAATTATTATCATTCACTCATTTAAACTCTGTGTCTCCATCTTTGTTTTCTTACATGTTCAAATAAATTTTCGTTATCTTAGAGGGTATGATTGTGACATGTGGAATTGCATATCATTGTGTGACCATCATATATCAAATAATTTGATTCAAATTGCATCATCGCCATTGCTCATGGATATGATGATTATCTGGATTCTAAATATAATGGGGTCATACTCTTAAATTCATAGACGCATTCTCTCCCACTAATTCAGCCAGACGATCATAAAATACAAGTTTTTATTTGAAAGGATCCAACATTTTTAATTATCAGGTAGATTTCGTACTAAAAATAATCTTAGTCATTAACTAAAAACTAAAGTAGGGACCCTTCTTTGACGCGCTTTGGTGCTGACAGCGCAGCGTCAGTGTCAAATGCGTGCCCATCCATTGTACTAGATTGCTTGCTAAAACTATTTCATACCTACATTGCATTTGCATCTCATTGCCCATACTCAGTAAACTACTACTTCACTTACTACTACACTACTGTATTGAACTTTTATTCGCCCCTGATGGTTTATTATGGTTGTGTGTGATAGTTACATGTAGGTAAAATGTTGTTGTACGTCTCAAAACATGAATGTCTACTTCTACAAGTTACAAAAGGAAGGCTAAACTATTACGCGAGAGATGAAAATGAAAACCAAATATATATTTTTTGTTTGCTTGTATTGTATGAGTGGGAATGAGAAAACGCTGGAAAAACACAAGAAGGGAAGAACATAATAATATCCATCCCACACTACTGCACTGCTTCTGGGATGCTAGCTGGATTTGATAGAACATCCTCTTTAAGACAATTATGAGAAGAATATAGTCCAATTTTGAACAAGATATAAATTTTCATAACAAGTAGCTGTTTTTAGCATAATAAAAACGGGTAAACAAATCAAATCATTTGAAAGAAAAATCAAAAGATATCATAAAAAAGAGTACAATATTTTGAGGAACATTGCACTACAACACACACTTGAGTTGAGAGTGAAAGATGTATACAAGGTTTAAAAAATAAATAGCGTTAAGTGAGGAGGAGTGAAATCATAACATTTTGAACGGCGACATCCGAAAAATGATTGAGATAACTCCAGTAATTGGTATAAATTGCCAGAAAATACTCAAGGTGAATGGAAGACCGTGTGCAATGGACTAAAAGCCAAATTACCGTAAATGTTTCAACTGGAGATGAAAAGTGAAAGCGGGAAATTAAGTGACTTCCCAGTATGACGTTTGAGGGACGTTATATATTCTTTGCCTAACATAAAATCAAGAAAACATTATTTGGTAAGATTATCAATCAATCAAATGTATTATGTATGTAAAAACGTTGGAATCAATTACCTGAAGGAGTTGTGAGTAACCATTGATCTTTATAAAATTTGAAGGAGACAATTTGGATCGGCACGCTATAACTAATCTATTGAACCCAAGTGGCAGGGGAAGGAATAAATTGATAGGATTGTAACTTCAACGTATGGTCACCAAGGCTTGTTATTTTCAATTCAAGAATTTAGTGACGTAGTAGGAACTCAGCTTTCATCTGCTGTAACTTGTAGAATACGATAGCTGAAAATATTATATATCTCAGATACCTCCAGATCTCGAGTAATTCCGGGAATTAAATTCCCAGCATGAAGATGTAGTGCTATTACTAGTGTTAGTTATTAAATCGTTAAAGAGGGACCAAAACAATATCGACTGCATGTTTGAACCTGCTACCTAATTCCTTTTAATTTAATATTTTAATTTACGACTTTGTACGTGGGACAAAACACCTGGAAAAAAGTGTCACTTTCTATAAACTGTACGGTACCAGTGCACGTAAACTGTCGACCGTGTGATTTTACAAGTATAGTTAGTTTACTTTAATTGTAGTTAATGGTTTACGTGCTACAAGGAAACTTCTAGAACAGAATCAAAATGGATCAAATGCTACCGAGTCCCGGATTCCCCAATATTCCTAGTATTGGGACTCCGCTTCACCAACCCGAGGAAGACCTCATTTTACCATCAGCTCAGCAAGCTCAACATGCTTTGGGAAACAGTATGAGTAACTCTCAAGCCACTTCTTCAATGGGGATAAGTGGTGGGCTTGGAGGGTCAGGCGTTATCTCCCCTTATACAGGGCTTTCATCTTTGACACCTCACAGTATGATGGCACCACAAACACCGGTAAGTTTACAAGTTTCGTTGTTAGCACACAACAAAATGGGTTTCAGTTTTTAAATGGGTTACAATGTTTTTCATGGAATCTTGAAGCTACAAGCTGTTTAATGTTTGATGTGAAAACAAGAAGAAAGATTACTTACTACGCTACGACGTCACGTTATGTGTCATGTTGCGTTGAATTGCGTTCCCTTTTCTTGAGACAAGCGTAGTTTGCTATCACTATTATTAATCAACTTTTATGATCTATTGTTCTGATTATTCTTTCTTATTAAAGTGTTTAATAGACAACATACACTACATAACAAATACATAGAAAGAAAAAATTGACCACGTTTATTTTGTATATGTTCAACATAATTTACAATTTATTTTTTTTCTTCAGCAAAACCTTCTTTCCGTTGAACCGTCGGGGTCAGTGTACAACTTGCAACAACCAATGAGTGTTCCAATGAGTATGGGGATGTATGGAGCCCCGGCCACCCCATCATCCGTCGATCCGGCGATCGTACCGCAATTACAGTATGTCTTTCAGAACATTTTTACCGTTTATACATGTAGTAGAATAAACCATAATGAAGGATAACATATATTTTTTTGCATTTCAGGTTTTTCTGAAAATACGTTGAGGACAACCAATTATTTAATATGCCTTAATCAAATCAGTTTAAACTAAAAGAATGCTAACATTTTATTATTTTGACCACTTTTTTCTAGCTACGAGCCAGAATTGTTTCCTGGATTGATTTACCGAATGGTCAAGCCTAGAATTGTGTTGCTGATTTTCGTGTCTGGAAAGGTTGTACTCACAGGTAATCAATTAGTGCTACAATTACAAAATAATTAAGACATTTTCATGATGTGATTTTAAAGGGTATGATTTAACTGTCATTTCTATTTTCGCAGGGGCTAAGGTGCGCCAAGAAATTTACGAAGCATTCGAAAATATATATCCCATACTGAAAAGTTTCAAAAAGCAGTAATCAATTTAGGCTAAACCGACAAACAAGAAACAGTGACTTGTGACTGCTGGTTATGATTTTACGACTAATTTCAGACTTTTCGGCAAATGAAAAAATTGCTTTATTTAACGTGAACTTGAGAATAATTAAATAAAAATTCTTATTGGTAGAATTGAAAAGTTCGTTTTTTATCGTTTAGAGACGCACAAACCAAAAGAGTTTTTATGATCTGATAGATGTCCCTATCGGGGTAAAAATATGTGTTACGCATATGATTATGGTCGTAAAGTAGCGCACTAATTGTTAGTTACGCTATAATTAAATGGGACGTTCGTACTGTCATTAATCTTACATTGCATTTTACTCATACTCATTCAAGAGCTCATATAAACAATTTTGTAAATAAGTATTTTAATTGAGTAGTGTTGTAAACTGATCCTCAAGAAAATCAAATTTCCCACCCAAGAAGGTTTAAATTCAAATTGTATGTTGTTTTGTGAATTTTTATGTGAAAGTGTAGTTTGAAGTTATTACCAAATAGGCTGTTTTACAACTAAGTTTTATAAAACTTGAAATGTTTCAGTTATCATGTTCTCATGTCCTAGAGTTTTCGACGAGTGGATTTTTAAGAAAATAAAGTTTTTATTTATTACACGAATTCATGCGAGTTTTACTGTACTATGTTTTAGTATTTTGAATCTTCAATCATCATGTCTGCCTTTGGTGCATATTTTAGTAAACCCCAAGCAATCATTGAAATGAAATAAATACGTGCCATGCTCAAATTCATTATAACCACTATTCCGGTATATTCCATTTTAGCAAAAAAAAACTATTTTATTACATATAACGAAATAATATTGATCACAGACGCTGTGTGTATAAACCAACTTAATACTTAAATGACTTACATATATACTTAGGTGTGTATATAACATATCATGTTTAAATAAATCCCAGATGAACCATTCATCATTTTTTACCCATTCATATCTAAATGAGATGCCATCGTGTAATTACAATAAATTACATAATGTAAACTTATAAACGATGATGGTAAAAACTCATCCAATGGGTTATATAACTTTATAACCTAATTAGCAATTTCAAAGTTAATAAATAATAATTGATATAACATTTGATAACATTCACACTCAAACTCTCTCCACATGACTTTTTTTTTTAAATAAATTCAGTTTCAGCTCGCCGACATATAGCGCTTCAAAAACTTTTTTCATGCAGTTTTAAATACTTCCAACCAATATAGGCCTTCGCATAATATTAGCTAATAAGTTTAGTGAGGGTATTTGGTCGGAAATCTGTATTTGGAGTTTGTTACCGAAAGTACTACATAAATATAATCAGTACAAATCTCAAAAAGTAATTCTAAAAACACCATTTTCACCTCTTTAGTATATGGTACGGAAAGGAATAAAAAAGTATTCACCAAACGAATTATTCATCTTCTTCATTTTCAGCATTATTTTCATCGTCCAATACAACTATTTCCATCCCTGCTACTCCTTTTATTACCTTTTTAATTTTAGTTCCAGGAGGTATAACTTTTGAGGCTTTACTGACGCTACCTGTCGATTTAGCAGTGACGGGAATTGATTTGCTATTATCTTTCTCTGCATTTGCCACAAAGTCCCCAACCTCGAACAAACCGTAGTCATCAGACTGTTTGAGTAACGGGCATAGAAGTGAAGATTCCACTCCCAACGTGTATTCACATGTTTTGGGTTCCAACAAGTAGACTGCAATTGCAGATGGACTGGGATTGTCCACACATTTTAATTTCACTTCCACAGAGCGAGGTTGCGCCGTTTGATCACATGAGTCCCCATTAGAATAGTAATGAATCACTGTTCGCTTATTCTGCATGGTTATTGACTTTTTGTGTGGATGCTTATCCAAATATTCGATATGCTTATCTTGATCCCATCTTCCTAACATGATTTCAGTTCTTGAGCCGCTTTTGTCCTCTTCATGGTACTGAAGCACGTATTTGCCGTAACAGTATTCAAACTTCCACCAGCTTGATCCCTACATACATATGATATATTATAGGGCATCAATAATCATGTAGGTATGCCACATGAATTTTTCAAAAGTAAAAAAGCAAAAAGAGTTATTTTCATAGAATTTTTTTTTAATATTCATACCCCGGTCAAGCAATTCTTTCCACTTAAAAATCCAGCCAAGAAAGAATTGTCATGCAATGCTGGCTTCGAAGGCTTCAAATATTCTTCCTCCGTTTCCTCTGATAAGATTTCTATGGGTCGGACATCGCCCTTTATTTTGGTTTCCAACAAAGACTCCAAGTTTTGCTGTAATTATAAAATAAACAACAATAATGCCAAAAAACGTAAGGTATTGTAGTAGAAAGTCGGCTCATAATATCCTTACCAATAAATGTTCATGCTTTAATTTGAAGCTTTCGGCTTCCAGTTCAACGAGAGCTCGTGGCATTTTCGGTGCCCCACGAACACTATGACAGTTTATTAGATTCTCCCCTGCATCTTTTGATCTATTATACAATCAAGCGGAAGCAGGTCAGATAATTGGTTACAAATGTGTGTATGAGTTTTATGAAAACAAAATAGTCTGCAATAATTACTTGTAATCAGGATGGTCACAGAGATTTGGTGACAATACAACGATTTCGTATTCACATGTTGATGTTTCCTCTAATGAATAGATCTCGTGCTTTCCAAGAGGATAACATACATACAACACGCGTGTCATCCGATTTTGCCCATTAAGGTCACAAAACGTTCCGTCAGTCATGTTAATCTGCAAATAAGGCATGTTTACTCCATCGATTTTTTTCGTCGGTATTTGCAACTTGAAATCCGGATTAGCCATTTCTCTAACCAAGTTTGAACCTGCAGAAATTAAGAAGTATTGTGTAAATATATTTATATTCCTTTCCTTGAAATTTTATTTCGCCTCATTTTAAATCTCGTACGCATTTTTTCGTAGTCGTCCTTTGTCCATCGGCCTAAAAAGTATTCTTGACGCTTGACTTTCTTTCCGTCTCTTTCCTCATGGTATTGACGGATGTATCGCCCGTGGCAAAGTTCATACATCCAATACTGCTCCAACTATATCATATAAATGGAATGCAAACTTTAATTTTGAGGAACGCAGTTTCAAATTATAATATGAATTTTACAAGTGCTAAAAAATTTAAATGTTGAGTTAGTTTGACTCTGTTTTATACCTTGAATGTACAAGCAAACGATTGGGTAAATAATGGTGACAAGAGCTCCAAAGGGTTTGGCCCTGTGTACGGCCCGACGTCGTCCTTAAAAAAGTTGAATAAAATGTATCATCTGGCTTGGCCAAATATGCATTTTGTTTTAATAAAAATATTGATCATTGTGTAACTTACAACGGGAGTATCCTGAGGCTTTGGCAAAGTGCACTTATACTTTTCATTTCTTGCCGTCCTCATTATTACGGAGCCGAGAGTATCAACCAATGGTTCAATCTAAAAACAGTTTTAAAAGTTATTAATTATTATTGCCAATACAATTTTCAAAGTTTTCACAAATTAAACTTACCAAGCTATCTTCTGGTAATGGACCAGCCCAATTAATTTTATGAAGAATAGTATCATCAATTGCATCTAAAAATAATGATGAGGAGCAAACGGTAGCAAGAAACGCCAGAACCGATACGACAAACGCCAGCACATACATTTTTACAACATTCATTCTCGTATGACGCCTTCCTGAAGTTGTTAACGCCATATTTGCACAAGGTTTTTACATAAATTTTGTTGATACTTTTTCGTAGAGATAAACTAATTCATGAGGAATCCAACTTTGTCATACGATCAAACTGATGACATGACTGATGATCTCACACCTACCGAGTCTCCAGCTTAACTTTCCCACACTACTAAACAACTAGCGCCAGTAATAAATACAACTCACAACTTCCTGATCACAAATCACAACAATAAATCTGTCAAATTCGGGGTTTTATGGAGTTGTTTGCCATTGTAGTTTCCACCACATATAAAACGATGAAGATACAAGATACATATTACTACTATGCATTAAATTGCAATCTTTTTTCCAGACTAAAAAGCAGGATTTCCAGACTCACGTTATAGTTCTTAGGTCCCAGTTCATCTGCAATTTACATTATTACACGTATTGTTGTAAATAATAATATGCAATTTAAAAATTAACTCCGATGTAACTTTTCAAAGTGTTAACATCTGATTGGATCATATGGCAGTTGACTCTGTTGGTTCAACTTGCAACCAAAAGGTATTATTTTGTGAACTATAAGCAGCAATACAGTTTTTGAGTAAAATGAGCTTCGTGCTGGCATTGGTATAATGCATGTTTTTGCACATAGGTAGTTTGCTTGTATTGTGTAGTGTGTATACTCTAACTAAATGTGCACGTATACGTCACACTAATAATATTGCAAGCACACTGATTTTTGTGCTTGTGGCTTATCATTGGCAAGTAAAAGTGACAGAGACTTTTTCCAAGTTCCGGTTACAATTCTTGTCTCGTAAAAATGTAGCCGGTACAGGCAAATCATTCAATACAAATGATGACAAGGGACACCCAAGAAATACTAGAATGACATATATCATCATAATTTGAATAATTGAAATACACCTTTTATATGAATGCTAGAATTAAATACGCCATAATTGAAGGGGATTGTAAATATATTGTTCTGTTTAACTCGAAAACTTTTTCGCTACGAGCGGACGAACAAAGCCCACACACTGCGCACTGGAGAGCTGGAAAGCCAAATCCGTACAGCTTTTTGCTATCCTGATAAAAATTCAAAATTGGACAAATCGGAGAGAAGAATGATCTGTTGGTTAAAATGGTTTACGATTCCACAAAGGGATTAGTCCTAAAGGCAAAATGTCATCTTCCATCAGCTCGATATATGTATACCTATATGAATAACTATGAGTATGAGTCACTGCTATTGAAGACACCTTCTGCGTTGGTTTTGCTTCTCAAGTATGCTTTGAATGTGAAGTTGGGCCATTCTTGGGTCCTGCTCTATACTCGCTAATTTCATTTGATTTGGAGTACTCACCCGGAAATATCACTCCATCATGTTTTATTTGTATTTATTTTTAATAATTTTTCATCTTCCTATAAAATCTTTTTGGATCAAAAAGATTCCTTGCATTTGCTCGTGACGTGGCTGTTCGTTGGATGCGTTTTTAAACGCCATGCAATTGGGGAATGGCGTTAGTCGTTAGCCAGTGCATATGTATATGCATATGGGATCCATTCCAATGCATTGTGTAAAATTGGTAATAAAAAACCCTGACGTACTTTTTTGGCTTACTCCTTTTAATGATTGACCATAAATGGATGAATTTAAAAGAATTTAATGAGCTCACTGTTAAAGTTTAAAACGTTTAGAATTCAATCGAAATCGCTTTATTATGTCATTTATAATGCTTCACCGACATATATAGGACAAATCTGCAGCTGCACACGAATAATTTTTATTCTTTAAACAGGCTAAAACGAAATAAATCAATAAGTACTAATTACAAGTCAAGGTACATCATAAAATTACACAATAACTGGAAATGCATTATGTTGCGGAAATACTGTATATAGCTAATGTTTTAGTTGGTTTCAGTTGCAATACAAATGTATTATTGTTTTAAAAACGAGTTAATTGCTATTCTACATAATATATGTTGAACTCACAATAGTCACAATCAAGCATGCTCTCGCTCACACTGTTCCGATGATCCATCATATACCCACCTTTAAAATTATAATCACACGCGCAGATCTCATACAAGTTAATTTTTGGCATAATAAATATATATACATATAGCTATGTATAAAGTACATAAAAATTACATATATATCTTTAAAAATAGAAACACATACAGCGTTTAAAAAATTATCTTCATTAATTAGTGTTATATTAATTATGCTGTCCCACCTTAAAATTAATACGTTAGGCTCATATGAACGAATATGATGAGTCAACATTACCATTTACTATATATCCAAAAATATTTCCAAAACCATCACCTGTTCTGAAACATTTGGTACAAAAGTGTAAAAAATAGATCCAAATATTTTCATTTTTACAAATATAGATGAATAGACGTCTGGTCAATGGCTTTTGAAACAACATCATGTTTGTTTACTCCATTCCAAATGCATAGGTAATAATGTAGTGTCCAAATTAAATGTTTTTCATTTCCAGAATTCACTCGTATAATTTCTATAAGTTGTCACAAAGGGCCTGTTTTTTGGCATATACAGGCACTTGGTACTTATGTGGATGTTACCCCCTTCCGAGCAACAAGAAGGTTTAACACAGGGTGCTTTTTGATGTAATCAACTGCCTTTTTGTGAGTGACCATTGTGAAGTCATATCCATTGCACTGAAGTATCTTGTCATGCATTTTAAGGCCAGACCTGTCAGCGGGAGAATTGGGGATAACTTCTGTGACGTAGACGCCACTGTCCGTGTACCCGTACGGTGATCTTGTGTAGTCTTGGTCAATGCCTCCTCCAATTTTAAAACCACATCGGAGTACTTCACGGCCATCGGAATCTGTTCCAGGCTCCTTTTGCAATGTTATAGGGATCTATAAGCATAAATTAAAGTATTTCAATTGCTCCACCTGAATACAATTTAGCGTTTTATGAACTAATTAATCATGTACATTCTGTATAATAAATACATATACATACACACATGCGTGTAAATATTTCTCTTTTTTTACAAACTTACACTTAGGCACTCCATGGCCATTCCGGCTGTATGCTGAAAAGCTGTCATACTGAACTGAACAAACACCGTCTACAGTGATAAGATGTCAGTACAATATATTTATGATGAGTGTATGTGTATTTAATAATCTATCAAAAAGTTTAAACACGTTAAACTGACTGAGATGAATCTATTATCAAAGTTAAAAAGTATAAGATATATGATGTATCTTTACTAATCACTTATAACAATACTGATTATTACTGATCAATACCAACTTATTATAACACCACACCTTAAAATAAAGGGTAGACAAGTTAATTGGGGGAAAAAGAAAATTTGGGGAACGCTGTCCTAAAGTTACGTCAACTTTGATTCTCTGTCAACTCTGGTAGATCTACTTGCATTGCAATGCAACCATGTAAAAATACTCTTGTAAAAATTGATATAGGAAATTTGTAATAATAATTGTCAAACTTTATATTTTATTCATGCATAGTAAATAGTAAGTATCTATGTAGGTATTAGAAAAGGTTACAGTTTTATGTGCAATACTGCTACTACTACTACATACATTTTCCAATATTGATGTATGATGAAGGATTCGTAGAATCAAAAGATTAATATAATCATTTCTTTGAGTGTGTTGTGTGTGAGTCAGATTTTTGGTGCTACTACTCAGTCTTGGTGTAAGTATCATCATCCTTTTAAAATCTCAATTGAAAGTTTGTAATACATATATAACGTATATTCAGTCTATTCATATCCATATACAAAGACGGGAAGGATATATTGTATATTACCAAGCCGAATTTATGAATTTGAGAATCTATATGCTTTGCCCATACATGTATGTATGTATTATGTACGTATGTATGCCTTGAAGAAAATTATGTGCTGTGATCTATCACTCCTACTTGATTGTGTTGCATTTTGCATTGTATTTGGTTTGATTCTTATGAACATATGAGTCTTTTATGGCAATAAGACTCGTGAAAAATGACTTTACCTTCGCTGTTTACATCTATGAATTCTATTTTTGTTGATGATCATGATATTCATGATTCATGATGTTCATGATGATCATCCTTTTACTAGCGACCATAATAATGTGAGAGGATATCCTAAATACTTACTTTCCAGCATTCCAGCTAAATCAAAATAATCACGGACTTGTTTGACTACTATTACTATACTATCAAATCAAGTAAAAAATGTCGGCATATCAACTAGCATAAGCTTGATTAGCATTACATCCCATAAATCAAGTCATGACCAATCACCATAACATGCTAATAGTGCATGAAATATCAATGACTTCAGATATCAGTTTCCGACTTTTTTTTAACAAGGTCATTCCAGTACTGGTGATGCTCTCGAATTTTCACATGGTTTTTTTGTGTAAATTTATTTTTGCACAAAACAGCATATATCAGCCAGCACCAAGAAGAATTGCATATAAATTACCTCTTGATTACCTCTTGATCTTTTCATAGCAGATCGTGTGGTCGCTGTTGAATTATATATGACATGAAATATGATATGCTAATAGTTTCAATAATAATAGTTGATGGGAATTATGATGCTTGTATATTTGAAGTTTTTGAAGAATGCAATACATTTTTGTGTATCGCAAATTATGAAGAAAGAAACAAAAAGGAGGGATCAAACAAAACTATCTAAAATGCAGAAAATGATAATGACGCTTACGTTGTAAGTTAAAACTGGAATGGACAAATGATTTCAGTATTTATTATATTTATCTACATAGGTAACTTTGTATAAAAATGCCTCGAAAATTCTGAGATTTGCAACGATAGATTCCAAGCTTAATAAAATTTCAAACTACACCAATAATTAAAGAATCTAGAATATACCTAGATGAGTTCAACCGATTACAAACGTTACGTTCCCCCTTTCTTTAAAAAATAATTCATTTTATCAGTCGTTTTTCAGCGTTGAGTTCAATTTCATCCTTTTTCTCTGGTGAAGTTCAATGAAGAAATATTCACATCCTCAATAAAACATCCATTTTCTACCTTGTATTTTTCATTTCGTTACATTTACTAGAATCCACTTGGATATACTCGACTCATCTTTGCCAAAATCTCAAATAATTTCACGATATCATTCTCATCAAAATCATAATATAATTCATATAATACATATGCAACATGCAACTGTATAAGGACCAAATCAAGTTAATAGCGACGAGAGGGTTTCTGCATCTCTATGTAGCAAAAGCATTTGTGTTTAAAAAATTCAATCATGACTATCACATGAGTGGATTATCTTTCTTTCATTTTCATACATACCTTAACCACACTTCATACCAATTTTCCAAAAAATTGAATGTATACATCGAGTAAACATGCATAGATGATCGTGTGCGTGTTTACAAAATGTATTATGCATTAAAATTTCTCTATCTCTCAGGATAAGCGTGGCCAAAAAAAGTTTCACCCTAAGAAAAAAGGTTTATATATAACACATGAATACGTTCACTATATAATGGGTTTTGGCATATAACATGTATGTTTTTTTACTGACGCATCATAAATATGTTACATACACAATGCATAACAATAGGAAAGTATGGAACTTGAAATTGTGGATACACTTACGCCATACAAATAATATAACTTCACAATCTCATGCAATGTGAATGTATGTACATACGAGAGGAAAAACGCAAGGTTATCCCTTCAAAATAAAAGCCACATTGCCGGCATTAGCAAGGGAAATATACTACTACTCCATCCATGTCCGTGAAATTTGAGAATGGATGGTGGATATGGAGATCCATATTATATGATATTTTATATGTTATACATGTTCAATGTTATATATGTAGTCGCACCATAACCCGTCCACCACATTTTTACTAGATGTTCATGCTCATGTAATAGCGTTGGGTTTTTTTAGAAGGAAAGAAGTCGTGCGGAGAATCACTTTTTTACTCTACCGACCCAGTGGCAGTCGTGTGATCATCATCCTCTTGCCTGTTTGCCTTGACTCTGAATCCTCTTTGGAAACCAGCTCCTCCATTGTTTGAAAACCTTCCACTCCAGTAAAATGGTGAGTGAATTTATCATTATTTTTTTTAATTAACTACTCTATACTATTTTACTCAATTATATGTGTCAAGTATGTAACTTAAAAGTGAAAAGGATTATTCAGTTTGGTCCACGCCAACGCCAAAGTACTCCGCTGCACTAGAATAGAATAGGCATTTGAAGGCATGTGAAGAATGAAAGGTAGTTTAGGTGAAATTTCACATTAAAGTTACATAAAAGAAGCTGAAGAAGGTTTTTAAAATGTTTTTTTTTCAAAATAGTGTCCCTGAATCTTGTCTCACAACAATAATGATGAGATAATAATTATGATAAATCATGTTTATTAGGTGAAGTTCCACACTACTGTAGAATCGTAACGTAAAACATATTGCATACACCACCTTTTTTAAAGACATTGTTCATTTATGGAACGTCGTTTTATGACAAAATTTTACTTTAGAATAAAAGTTGGATAGCTGCGCCTATTGAGTTGAGAACAGGCATATTTTGTAGGACGGGGAAGATGTGATCCGACATTGGTAATCTTGTTCTAGCCCAGCAGTGGTGGTAGATAGAGATATTAGACATGGCCCATGATGACTATGACCATTTTTACGACAATAACATTCATTATAATATAATATCATCACATCATGTTCCACTCACTCAATGTGTGATGCATAATGACTTAATGACTGGAGAGTACAGTACCGAGGTCGGTAGTAGGCACATGGTCGTAGGAATGTGTGAAAATGAGAAATTGTATGTACATAGAGAATATTATGTATATTTTAATTGAACTTTTAAACTCATTTTCGACCAAGACGTACTAGACGTTATTACTTTTGTCATTTAAGTTAAGAGTAGCACGCATGTATTAATACGCATAGTATCACCAGCCCAATATCGGTTGCAGCCGTAGTAATGCAATGTCCAACCAAGTATGAAGTAGTCCAAAATGATCAAAACCTATATCAATGCATTAAAGTATAA
>JAHZNC010002036.1:0-15585 GCA_027744095.1 Zhuqinia jingwanae | reverse complement strand
AAACGCATTATTTACCAATCCCTATTAACCCGGCAGTTACTGTGACTTTCGCATACAAATTCTGGCAAACGGCTGGGGAATCCTGAATGGGACACATAATGTCAGATTGAATAGCAGTAGAGCATACGAAGTACAGTTTCATGGTGCCCCACTCCTAAAAACCTGAAAGTGGGAATGCGGACACAGTTGATTTTCATTACTTTTCACACATGTAAACACACCGAGAGCCTTCAAATCAAATTCATCTAACAATTCACTGAAATTTAATTTATATTTGTCATTTTATCAATGAAATACGTGATTTAGTGATTTTCACAGTCAGCAAGTGGGCAATATGTTCCCATCTTTAGACTTCTGTCTGAAAAGTGGTTTTCTATCATCCCGTAAAATAATAAGTTCGCAATGCTGTATTCAGTATCAAAGTGTGCGTAATTATCCTAGAAAACCGAGATGGATCCCAATGGCAAAGACAAAGATGTACAAAATCATTGATATACCACCTCCCCCGAAATTGGAATATCAAGAGGTTAACGCTCAATATGATACCTATAGGCTTTACAATCGATCATTATGGTAGGTTCACGTAAATACACGCACTATTCAGTGTCGTAATTGTCATAATAATAAAACGATGTTTACATTAGCAATCTTATTTATGAGTATAATTTGTTGTTTTTTATCTCAGGGACTTTCAAGGGAATATTTATAGAGAAAAAGAGATCCAACAGCAAACGGAAGCCAGACAAGTTAGTGAAGAGGTAGAGCTTGAACGAATGTTCACTATTAACGATACAGAAAATGCAAAAGTCAGAGAAATCCGGGAAGCATCCTTGGTAGACGAATGGAAAGAAGTTGAAAGGGAAATACTGGAAATGAAAAAACATAAGGAAGAGGAAGAATTAGCAAAGTTAGAAGTAACTGAAAAATTCCTCGAATCTGAAATGGTAAACTAAATAGCATATTGTGCGGTATATATTACCCATTCACGTAAAAAAAAAGAACTAAGAAATGTAAGGGTTGCGTATGTTAAATTCAAAATTGGCATTTTACAGGAACGTTTCAAGGGTGCTATTAAATTGGAGGATTTGGATGAAGTCATTGAAAAGGCTCTTGCCGTGGAGGTCGATTATAACTTTGCCATTGGAAAGAAGGGAGAAATTTATCGAGGAAGGTTTAATTCCACTGAAGGTGTTGATGGACCAATACCTCAGGATCCTATTTTAAAACCATTAGAAGCGACAAAATAAATTGTTATGGAACGTCCTATATTTAAGTTTGTTGTACTGACGTTTTTGTAAGGCTGATTATATGAAAAGTTCTTGGAAACTTTTATCAATGAAACGTAATGCGTTACAAATATTAGTCCTGTTGTTCACTTTGACGGAAATAAAACATTGTAATATTAGCTGTTCATCATGATTAGGTGTTAAATGTTCATTCCATCCATTTCAACGTTCTTTATTCCAAAACTATTATTCATGTCAGAAGACGACAATGGATCATACAAAAAATAACATCTAGAAGTGGTGGAACCGAAGAGCTATTCCAAAAATAAATTTTCTAGTAAATAAATACATTACAACCACTCATAAAAACTGTTATTAACTTAATGTGCGTTAATCAGATTACACAATATTGTTTCACAAGTAGTACACAATTTGAGAATGTTATTTTTGTTTTATTTGATTGAGATCATTCCAGGTCCTCGAGTTATTATTAATTGGAATATATGCTTATTGTAATTCGTACTTCTTAAAAGTTCTTAAAAATTTAAACTGTTTATCATACAATCAAAAAGTTTTTCTACGTCTATTTTAATTATGAACGTTCGGGTCGGGTTGAATATTTTATAAAATATTTGGACGTACTTACACTTATGATGACTTACATTACATTGAATTAGAGCGATAGCTACATCACATCAAATGTGTATTCATTATACTTCTGGTGCACAATTTGTCATATTTTACAGCTAATTGTTAAAATTGATGTATATAAATATATTACAACCGGTGATGATGAGTAACTATTGGCTCTTAAACATCATTAACATCCTGCATGGCAATGGAAAGTTTACTTTTTGTGATTTGGAATCGGGGAAGGGGATTGATTTCTTGTAGGGCTAGAAGTATTCGTAGCTTGTCGTGAGTTTTGATTACTACGTTCTGGGGATGACTGGGTGGACGTTTCTGTAACTTCTAACTCGGGACTCGTTGGATTAAAATCTGTTCCCGTACCGGCATCAATGGACCTGTGTCGTTTTCCGCCTCTAGTCGGTGATGATGATGACGCATAAATTGAACGCTCGCTTAGAGCTTTAACTGTAATTGTTAACTCTCGTAGAATGTTGCTCATTTCATCCAATTGGTTTTTAATTGAAAGAATTTCACGGTTCAGATTCAAATTCCCTCTTTCATGGTTTCCTCGAAAATCGTGGAAGAATTTGTCATTTCTTTTCTCCACTTCAATAGAATACCTTAAATTCAAAATATATTGGTTTTGTAAAAGGATACTTTGCACACAATATTACAATACTGAATACAATACAATATTTACACATGCTTCCAAACAAAAGTTTAGAAGCATAATAAATATTTTCATAAACCACATACGAATCCATTTTTCCTTTTAGCTTTTGCATCAGGTCATCTATCATTTCGTTACTAGCACGAAGAGTGCCCCCTTTTGCCATATCTGCCTCATCCATGTGAAGTTGCTGAGATATTGCATTAGCATTAGATGCATCTAATCTTTTAGCATGCAGAGTGATCACAATTTCCAGAGCATCCTTTCCTAACTTTCCATGATCTTTCAAGTTGGGAAATATGACGCCTTTCCTTTGGTGCAATGCGCGATGATCTTTCATGCCAAATTGTGGATATAGCAAGCCCCGATGTTGCAGGGCATCCTCTAACTGGCTTGCAACCTGTCCAAGTTTGCATGAACAAATATTTGCTTATCACTCCATACATTAATACCTTTTGCTCAAACAATTTAACTTGATTTACATACTTTAACTTGTTGTACAAGTTGCATGTACTCTCCCTCCCTTTGCATACTCGCGATGTCGCAAACGGCAAGCGCTACAAGCAGGCTCATTAGGATGACAGATATAAAAATTATGAAAAGTGCAAACATTAAATGGCTAGTAAAGGGCACAATGTACGTGTTGTCCCTGTTGTCTATAAAAGTCCTTGCTAGTTCTATTTCCCCTATCATCATGGCAAAAGTCTAAAACGTAATTCAATACAACACACAATAAAATACAATGTCAATTGTCTTTTAAATCTTCATTCAAAATTAGCCAAAGAATATCATACAAACTGCCAAATCATCATTTATTTAACATGGTGAACGTACCTTAAGAAAAGTAAAGCCGACGCTGTCAAACTCCTTTTGTGAGCGGAAGAGAAAATGGAGTGTAAGACTGAAGGCGAAAAGTAGACCCAAGTAGGTAAACAAGCACTTGAGAATGTTGACAGCTACTGCCGCAAACATTCGTATGTAAACTCCAAAAACAGGAATTTTGCCATACAGTGTTACCTGTGTAAATACATAGTTCATGGGAATTTTTGTATTATTAAATATTAATAGATTCGATATTTTTTTCGTCGAATCAAATAGTGAAGATATAAGTGTTCGTGAGAACTGTTGTGTGGCATTGGGATTTGACATCATCGAGAAAGTTCTAAGTTTGAATGAAATGATAGCTCTTTCTCCTGGCATGCTTCATACAAAGTAAACACTTCCTGCTTCTTACTTTCTTACTGATTCAATTAGGTGTACCATGTATAATTTCGCTATTATTCTTCCATCTGCAGTAATAATTGAGTGAACAAAGAAACGAACGAGAATGAATTTTGCTTTTCGTCGTAACGTATGAATTGCTAGAATTTATTGAAAAGCAGGTTAGCTCATTGAGAAGAACGTCCTAAGCGGGGTTCAATAAACTTCCAAGCAAGTAAAAAGCTATCATTTTATTCGTACAAATGACAGCAAAAGAATAACATTATTTACGCACCTGGATGGTCCAACCAACAATCAGACACACAGCTGCAAAATGATCCCTGGCATTAACGAAACTTTGTACGCCACATTCTGCCAAAGACAACATAGCCACGGAAAATACCAGTACAAGTTCCAAAATGTTTTCCACCTATTTATTACAATATGGTATTTTCATGCAAGTCAAAATAGGCATATGCATTTTTAAGTATGGCGAAATCACAACTTATCTTTAAAATTTGATGTTGCTCATTACTGATAATTAGTGTCAAGAATTTTGTATAAAGTGATATACCTGAACCATATAATGTAACGGGGACTGTATTAATTGAACCATTTCCCTTATTCCAAGACATGCTGTTAGCACCCACAAAATGACCCACACCACAATATTTCTCGTGCTATCCATACAATAGCTGGAACGATGACTATGGGATAAACTTGACGCTCTCGTGGAATTTCCCGAGATATTTGTAAAGTTGTCCGTGTCTGCGGCTTCAGTGCTGTCTGACTCATACTCCATGAAGATGACAGCTGTGAGAAAGGCAAGAAATACAGCAAAGAGGAGCATGTCCAGGTATAAATACCATTTCACTTTTTTCCACTTTAACCTGAGGAGACTTTCGCAAACTGGATGACTTAAAATACTACTGTCTTTACACCTTGTCAGTCCATGGAGCACACCCATTTCAGCTAAAACAGACTCTGTCTCGTCGCGATGCTGCATTGTGAGCAACTTTTCGTCAGGTATGTCTTTAGGATAAAATGTCAAACATGTGTAGTCAAACTGAATATAAAAATGCTTGGACTCCGCATCACAAGTTTCCACATTTGATGATACACATTTGTCCAAAAACGGAGGTATAAGACCCGGAAATCTTCTTCCCATGGTCAGTAAGCTTACCCCGTCGATAAGCTCAGCACCAAGTTCGTTTAATATGGTGACTGCCTCCGGCGATCCAGTCTATTGGAAAAATTCCCGTAGTCATGATGAAAAATTCTTCTTTTGCATTTTGTTTATATGATTACAATGTATGCTTACCTGAACTGCATAATATAACGCATTTTTTCCATCATTGTCCGTCGCATTTACGTCTACTCCTGCTGCAACCAGGCGTCGGAACGTGGCACCCATTTTCTTGTAATCGCAAATCATCCCTTCTGAAGTTTCTGCAGCATGCTGTATAATCAAGGGGAAACTTGAAACTAATCCAATCCAAGAAATAACTAATCAATTTACACAAAATACTACAAAACTCACCATTAAACTTGTCTTTCCTAGAATATCTCGCGCATGAACGTCTGCATTAAACTCCAGAAGAACCTAAAAGTTAACAAATCAATGATTTGAAATCATACACAATATTGGGTAAGCTAATAAAAACAACAGCTACCAATCAAATAGGTATTTAATTAATCTATTCCCGTTACAAAAGTACGCGGGTACTTGTTAAAGGTTCATTCATTGGTACAAATTTTGTAGCTCTGTGACGAATTCCATTTTGTTACCACAATATCAGGCTTTCCTATTTCAAAATTGCACATATTGCATATAATTTGTGGTAAATGATGTAAAAAAACAACGCTTGTAAAATATATATATTCTACATATGTCGTTTTTGGGCAACGCATAAAAACAAGGTGAAAGCGGTGAAAGTACCTTATCATTTGTCAAATTCTAAATGGAAGGAGGATAAAAACAAAGTTACACTTGGGATACCTCCGCAAGAAATCATGAATACATTTACAGAAACATAGGTAGTTTAACAAGGCATGTTTGTTTTAGGAAAACAATTGTTTTCCACAATTCACTGAATTGAAATTACTAAAAGCAGCTTACACAAGAAAAACAACTGCTCCCCCTGTGAAAATGAGAAATAATATTCCTTTTTATTGCAAACTTGCACTTTGAATTCGAATGGTGTATACATATATACGGAAAAGGGTTATTATCGCCGTATTCGCGTTTAAATAAGCTGCTGGGTTCGGTTTTCCTTTCTCGTGTAATTTATATACAAATCTATTATTTATGCTTACTACGACTGGGTTGGTTACACACAGCACACATGACTTACAAATAATCGATTTCACTGACTCATGCAGTAGTCATCATGAATTATTCCTGATTGAACTGTCAATACGGAACGGAGTTCAGATCACCTTACTTCATTTACACATACAACATACAACATACCGCTTGCATTTTTTCATGCTTCAACGCCAAATGCACAATATTCTCACGTGGAAGATGAAACACTGACGACGATATAAACTGGAAAAGGCGAATTTCTAGCTAACGATCTCCCTTTTGCAGCTCATGCTATGACAACTTACAAGCTTTGAAATTATTAGGTAATTATTCCAAATTAAAAAAAAAATAATAAGCTCTCTAGGGTGAATTACTGAATATAGTGCTGACATATGTATTTCAAGTTTGAGCTCTTCAGTACTCCCGAATCAGGTTTGCATTAAAAGTTTTCTTACCTCAATGCTCCAAATGTCATCCACTCGAGCTGCCATGTGAAGTGGAGTCATTTTTTGGCGATCTCGTTGGTTCACGTCACATCCGACCGATGCTAAAATTCGACAACACTCTCCTTGACCTTTCAGCCACGACAAAAGATTACAAGGATTTTAGCATTTGGGAAAGGAACAAACAAAACATAATAAATTATTGATTTTATTGCTTGTATACTAGGACCACAAATGAAGTAGCAGCGTTTTACTGTTGACTTTTTCATTACCAATAAAATATAACTGGAATCATTAAATGGGGGAAAGATAATTCACTTGCTTAGATCGCATGGTCTGTCAGTGTGTCTACCTAATCCCATACTTGATTGTTGGTGCGTTGTACATGTTTTGTATATTCTATGAACACAGTTTTGCTCCCTGAAGAATATATTGTGCTTTATAAATACGTACGTATTTATGATATTTTTTTATGGACTATAAGAAAGCATTGTTGTTCTCATTTTAACATCAATAAAAACTACATAGTTTTACTTGAGAATTAAATTATGTATGTGCATTCGCATTTGGCCAATCTTCAAATATGTTGGCTACTATTATAGTACAAATATATGGCAAAGTAACTATTTGTATGATCAACAATCATGTTTGCAGTAGCTCACATATCCGTTGCGTATGTATGTATGGTTTTTGCCTACCTTGGGTAACAAAGTGGATAATTGGTTTACTTTACTATGTATGCCAACTTGCAAGCTTACAGTTACAGAAAACTTTTCAAAGATTTCAAATTCGTAAAGTTTTTTTTTTTACATAATTCGTATTAATCGTTCCTGATGTGAATAAGGCTTCTGCATATGATATGATATGTAAACAATACTTCCTAGCAGAACCAGAAGCAAGTCAACTACATCAATTCAAAATTTTATTTTTACTGTATAAATTTATTTTGTAAACTAAAGTCGTAAAACCAATTGAACTCACTAGCACCAGCAGCATAATGTAGACATCCAGCTCCAAATTTGTTCCTTGCGTGAATGTCAGCTTTGTATTCTAGCATTAGCCTTACTGTTTCGGGAGATGTTGCGGCGGCATACTAGCAAAGGACTTCTTTCTAGCGCTGTATCGGGTTGATCCTTTTGTGCCCCATGAGCAAGTAAGAGTTTACACTGCCAACATATTTTCATACAAGGAATTTGTTAGATCCAAATTGGGTTATTTTAAGTAAATGTATTCCCTTATTGAATTTAAAATTACAAAAAAAATTAGTTGCACATGTGTTATATTCTAAATTGTAGCCCACCATATTTGTGAATCCGTAGAATGCTGCGACGTGCAACGGGAATCTTCCTTTGTCATCACACACAGCGTTGGCATCCACACCAGCTTTGAGAATTCGTCGGGCTTTTTCTATCTTATTTTGTTCCACCGCCGATAGTAATTCAGACCGTAATTGTGTCGTATCTTGGACAGCTCCTAGAACATTTGTATGTATAATTTAATACATGTATATGCATAAATATATGTACGGTGAGGAAATGCTTTTAACTTCTTTTTTTTTTGAAACATGTCAATTTGATAGAGCTTTCTCAAGTTTAGGTTCCGTTAAAACGATTTTACGAATACTGTCGCTTTCGGATTACTGAAAATAAATGGCGGTGCCAATTTCTGGCCGGCGAAAATATGGCAAGCCTTTGAAATGGCAGGTATTTTATATGGCGTGACCACTTTATGGTAGTTAATTAAAATGGTGAATCCGTTTTCTGGTTAAATGCTCAAAACCTCGTAGCTTTATTATTCAAAAATATATTTGTACAAATATGTACATATATAAAATTAATCATCATTATAACTCCAAGTTCTCTTTGCCAAAGTCATTGCAGTAACCTTACGCTTCCGTGGTTTGGTTGTTAGCCGTATTGCTTGCTGTTGCACTTGATGTTGATGGTACAGGTTCCTGCTGCTGTAATACCTGTGTAGGTGGCTCGTTTTCGGTGTGACTTTGCTACGGTGCCCTCATTTCCAGTTCGGCTCGGAGCGATGCCATGTGTGCAGCCATGTCTGTCAAAAAATCAGTTAACTCTGATTTTTTATTGATGTAACATGTAACGCATTACTTATGTACTTATGCTTGAGTCAATGGTAACGCGACGATATCTTCTGTTATTCACGGAGGGTCAACTTAACAAAATCTGATGGATGGGTTGGATTGTTCCCTTTTTAAAAGATGCCCTTTCATTTAGTTATAATAATGATAATTAAAAAAATATTGTCGTTCCCTCTGGGCAATATAAAATAAAAATTTGAGTATTTTTGTCATCGTGAGTGAAATTAGTACTAAGTGACCGTAGTAGTAGCAGTGATATTAGTACCTCTATCACACGGAGGCGCGCATACCGTAGTTTTCATTTTCACGTTTCCCGTGTCCACACTGAGTGTTACGAGTTTTCTACCACCAAAAAACTGGTTATACCATTTGAAGTACCTACCATAAAATGGTCACGCCATATAAAAACCTGCCACCTATAAGGCTTGCCATTTTCACCTGCCATATTTTCGCCGCCCCGAAATTTTCATAGCCATTTATTTTCCGACTCCCTTCGCTTTCACCACACTTAAAGAAACATCACTTTGCATCTGAAAAACACGTTGGTTTCTAGGACTCTTTGCGCAACCGTATTAAGCACACAATGATAATAATTTTTTTTGACATTTAGTTTGTAATTTCCTAAAACGTTGTACCTGGAATCGCAACGTCTGTTCTTGTTCCCGCCGCCGGTCTTGACGATGGACCCGGTTGCATGGCCGTTCCATTTACTTGCCCTTTACTCCGATCCATCTCTTCCACCTTGATATCCTTACTATTATTATTAATACCACTATTTTGGCTCAGTTTGTCGCACAATAAATTATCATTTAGAAATATAAGGGCTTGTTTTTTAATTGTGCTGGGACTGTCTGTACTATTATGGCCCGGTCCATTTTTATCACTTGCATCCTTATTTGCAACAATGTTTGTTACATTATCTTCCCCATAGTTATCAATAGTCGTATTCTGGTTTATCTTATTTTCTAGCTGATTAATTTTACTACCGGAGTGTTGAAACACTCGCTCGTTAATTTCTTCGATGAAGCTGACATTGTCGTACTCGTTTGAAAATACCTTTGTTGTCTGTCCCTCATCCTGATTAGCCGTTCCAACCGAATTACTCCCAAATTCGTCAAGTGTTTCCAAGTCAAGCCTTGCTAACTCTTCATCAATATCAAAAGATAGACTATCTTGGGTGTTCTCAAAGCCAAGCAATTCTTCACCAGCAGTACTTTTAGTAGAAGAGGCACCCGAATTTCTGAGTTTAATACTTCCTAGTAAATCAGACACCGATGAAATTACTTCGTCTTTCTTTCCCTTAATGTCAAAACTTTTTGTCCTTGGAACAATAGGTTGTTTGCTATTGCTATTATTACCATTACTCGAAGAAGTTGGCTGTAATGTTGGTTGAGATAGGGACTCCGTTTGATGTCGCAGCCGATCTCGAGTTTGAACCTCGCTTAAGTTTTGCTGCTTTGCTGACGACATCACTTAATAATATCAACAACGACAACGCCACAACAGCTACACTATGATATTTGCCATTAAGGAATGCCAAGATAAATTCACCAGCACTACACTTGACGAACGAATTTTCTCGAACTGACACACTTTCACAATCTGCTTGGTTAATTTTAATGAACTCCCACAAGTGTACCGCTTTTGCTCCGTCTTGGGTGCCAATCTTGTCCCTTGTTTCTTTTCTCGCCATTTTTATGAGTGATATTGAGACTACACCAGTAAATTTACGATCAGCATTAACAACATTGGTAGCAGCATAAGTAGTACTTGACTTTAATATGTTACCACAGTTGCGGCAATCCCTTTCAGGTGAAAGCATGCACCTTTTCCTATGTAAATATGTCATTATTTCTGTGTGGGGCATATATGGTGGCCATAGTTTGAAAATGTCATGTAACATTTATCCTCTCTCCTTTTGCATGGGTGTGTGTGCGTTTTTGCTTTATTTTATTAACTTTCAATAAACGTAGCAAGTATATCAAACATGTTTGTTTTCACTTAAGTGTTGCAGCTCTTAGTTCTCATTTCGATGTTACTTTTGGCTGCGATGTTTTTACATGCAACATCGACAGAAAAGAAATAATATGTTATTTCAAGACAATATGGTTAAAGGTATCATCCTCATCAATAGACACTGTATTTTTTTGCATGCAATGCGATATTTTGGTGATGGTGGTAGTAGTAGTGTTGCAAGTGTGATGCTCACTCAAGTAGCTAATACGAGCAATGAATGGGGCTATACTACAATTGACAATAATCCTTTAAATATATATTAGATTTTTTTCGAAAACACGACAAGCTGGATTTTTTTACATTCTTTGCCATTGGAAATGACTTGTCTGACATACTTTATTCTGTTGTTAAACCTGACATGGAAAAATGGCAGAGTGGTTGATAAACTACGTGCATACAAATTTCACAGACACACACAAAGAAGAAAACAAACATCCTTTCCTGCGTTTTAATACACTATCACTTTCACTATATAATATTCATTCTTTCTAATAAAATGCCAAAACAGATTTCCTTAACTCTCAATATTTGGAAGGTAAAAAACCATTGATTCTGGAAGGTCTGGTTATGTGTGCGCCAGGTGCCATTTAATATTCATTCTTTCTAATAAAATGCCAAAACAGATTTCCTTAACTCTCAATATTTGGAAGGTAAAAAACCATTGATTCTGGAAGGTCTGGTTATGTGTGGGCCAGGTGCCCTTGCAGTTTTCAGTGGTGGTCTGAAAGAAATGGAAAGACTTACATAGGTACTTGTACGCATATACATAAGTATGATAAATCACTATTGACTATACAGTAACAAATAACGTTACATAAGAAAGCTAACAACAATGATTATATTTTGACAGATTCAAAACAGTTTGTTGCGTTACGAATATCCACTGTATCATACAAATGTATTTTACACTGGTTTCATAAATAAACTAATAATTTAAGAGCACACTATTGTGTTGATCAGGTACTACTGAATAAAAAAAAGCAACGAGTTAGTACACCAATGTGTTCACGTTAGACAATGACGACCACCATAATCGTTAATTGAAATAGGAATGAAGGTTAGGCTTCGATGACTATCACATTTTCCCTCTTCCAATTATTATGCAGACACAATAGTTGATATTTATTAGCCAGAATTCCAATTTTCAAATTGTAATCTGTATCTGGTTTTAATAGATTGATTAAAAGGAAATTAATTACTCATACTTCACCATTAACAAAGCCAGAAAACATTGCGGACTCGGATAATAAAACTGGGATGGATACACTCAGTAATTTAGTAACTTTTTGCTGCAAAGATAAAAACTTGGGGAAAATTTTGGGGAAATAATATAACAAGTATCTTAATGCAGAAGCTGAAAACTCAACGCCAGTTTCGTTCAGGTTGCTTTCAACTACAAGACTGACGTTTGACGTGAAGTACACGAAAGAGTTGGTTATGGTTATTTGAAACCATCAATTTATAAAGATGTATGAACATTTACAATCCAGTCCCTTCCGCTTTCACCTTCACAACTTGTGGACTATTAATTCGTGTACACTATGCACGTAAACGAAATTAATGTACACTGATATTTTATCGTTTTTAAACTATTTCCAGAGGCTTTTGCAGAATGCATGTAGGTATGTACATAGTAGTTGGCTACCAGCGACATAATAATGCTCTATATCCGATGTTAAACTTTCTTTAAATTGCTCATTTCAAAATATCAAGCTAGCATACATTTGCCCCATCACATACAATACAATATATATGTAATATATCACAAACGTTCTGTGGACATGTATCCAACTATGTAGATAAATTATACCGTTTTGTGTATGTATATTGTGACTACTATGTTGGTGTGGAACAGAGTTGAAATGCTTCATTAATGCATGGCATTACAAGTCGTATGTGCCCATCATCACATAAAGAACGTGCGACACCATTCTTCTCCTTTATAATGGGAATGGACGGTTGAAATTGGTTTACCAAAAAATTCAAGATTCTTATTTTGTATTTCTATCAAACCAAAATATACGCTCATTTTTTTAGATATATGTATACCTGAAATACAACATTGTGTGGCAGTGGTATGTATACACATGAAAATGTAAAATCCAAAGATATAGCTAATCAGTAATCACGCAATATTCCCGTAACTTAACTAGACCCATCTTTTTCATTGCAAAACCATTTGTCCACCCAAGTAATATAGTTTGGAAAATCTATATATCCTCCAATATATATCCATGACACATTTATACAAGCACAATTTTGTGAAAGCACGTATCGCAAACCACATATTATACAAGCATGCATGTACCTGCTTTCACGGTGTATAAGCATTTATTATTGTAGAGGACTGTTCTTTCAAAAGCCATCATCGGTCTTTATTAAGGATCGTATAACGATCATTTATAAGATCGGAGATCAAATCTGTTGGCCGTATGTATGTATGTATGAATGTCCGCGCTCCACAGGTCACAGTTTTGATCGGATTTGGACCAAACTTGGCACATATATTCTTCACATGGAGGAATAGATCTGTGTAGATTTTCAGCGCTCTAAGTTCATTACGCTGCCACCAGGGGCGCTAAAATCACATAAAACGGTATACGTTGTCTGAATTGCACCAAACTTGGCACAAATATACTAGAGCATAAGAGCTTTAACTCAGCACACATTTCAGTGCTCTAAGTTCATTACGCTGCCGCCAGGGGGATTAAAATCATTGAAAAGCTATAAACAGTTTGCACCAAATTTGGTACACACATACTAGAGCACTAAAGTTTTGATTCTTTTTTGAAGCTTTAACTAAAGAATTACGATCCTTCTTTAATCGTTTAATAGGGTTTATTCATTTCTAATGAGTTTCGAATGTTTGCAGGAGAGTTACAGTAAGAATTGAGTATAATACAAACAGCAGACGAATACAAAATTCGTTTACTGAATACGATGACATTCGGTTTTTCTTTCCTTTTTCAAAACGCACATACATATACACACACAACATGGGAGAGTTTCAGTAATCTAGCATGATATAATGGACAAGTATAACGAAGAAAAACTTGAAAAGTTGCATGACGCAACCAAAAGAACACATTCATTCACTGGCGATGATATCTGAAAAAAGGCAATAAAAAACTAAGAAAAACATGTAACCTGTAAAATAGCAGTTTGTTGTCAATACTGACATGTTTTACTTGAAGAAGAGTATGTAGGTAGGCAGGCCTCTTATTGCAATATTTTAAATCTCTAGTTTCCCAACTCTTTATACAATTGCCTAACCTATTATGCAGTGTCTTGTCTATTAATGGCACATGTATAATGATGATGACACATGAGCCTAATAATTTGTAAGCACAGGTACAAATGCACAGCAAACAAAATGTTATGAACAACTTTGTTGATGATATTAGACAATAGAGAAACTTAGCACTAAAGCTCTAGTGTTGCTAGATGTCAAACATACGGTGGAAATCGTTTTTTTGAAGAGAAAAGTAATAGTTTTTTCGGTTGCTTTCCCGCTGATTGAAGGCTCCATATTATATGCATGAAAATGTGAACTGGAGTTAAAGTAAAAACCATTTAAACAAGGCTGTTTTATTGTCAGTTAGAAAGTTCACATAGCCTATCCGAAAGCAATTATTAACTGGCCTCTTGACTACATGCTAATAAAAGTGGCGAAATGAGCTAAATTTGTTTGCAACGTTTTGAAAAACACGGGCATTCCTAAAAAAACAAAATGTTGCTTTTGTCGATTCGATGAAAAATGACCCTGAGGAAGAAATTTAACCTACTTACCGCTAGCCTATGGTTGTAATAATAGATGATCGGATACATTTTATATGGGTGGAAATGTGACATCGTATGGGTGTTTTCCTGTTCCAAATAGTAGTTCAAGACCGGACTCCACCATATTGGATATTGAGTTATATATTATTTATATTGAGTACATAATATTAAATAAATTGCTGACTTCAGGGGATACAAGAGGTTGACGATTATTTTTGTATGTATTTTTGACTACATGAGAAAAGACTGAAAATTGACTTACCATATATATTATGTATAAGTGTTTTTGAAAATTGAATGTTATTATAAATGGGGAAAATGTTCCAAAAAATTGTCGTGATAGTGAATCGAATAATATGTCTGAAGTATTACGTCACTTGTCATAGTTAAAGGTAAAAAATCAAAATTTCCTCCATAACTTCCCCGGGGGATTAGGTGGGGGTTGAAAACCAATAGGGTTCTCAATTATGGCCTAAGGTATATAAAAACGTTTGAGTACACAGGTTCTGCAGGTCTTACAGCTTTATTACGTAGCTGATGGAATCAGATTTTGTATGAGATTGGCAAGGGCATATGTCTGTCCGTCAGTCAGTCTTCAGAACGGTTAACTCAAATGTCTTCATATTTAGCACACAGATACGTTAGGTCATAACTCAGAACCGTATTGATTTTCAACCCCCCATCTCATCCCCCGTGCGAGTTAGGGAGAAATCTTTGATTTTTACCTTTAACCAATTGCACATAACGTGTATCGTTCGATATACTATCAGAAACGTATTTACAAGTCTTACATCTTTATTTCTGATGAATCTAGAAATAATTAAGATAAGCTTGCAGCAAATAAACATTGAACAAATAAATCCTCATGTAATCCAAATTACTTCTATGCAATCGGCAATGATTGAGAACAAATAGTTTTCTTACTATATATGAATAAGTTAAAAACACGTGCATTAATTCCTCCGACCACATACAACCTTCATACATACAGCATATATAAACCTTGCAATAAGATGTAATATACGAGCATCAGCATCATGCATGCAATCACTCGTTATTCAATCATCATTCATTTCTTATATCTGAGATATTAATTTTTGAGTGATTTTGAAGGTGCAGAAATATTTTTTACTTCTTATTCTGAAATATAAATTTTTGAGCGATTTTGACGCTTCAGAACTTATTATCCGAGTCGGTAGGTCAGAGCA
>JAHZNC010002035.1:0-10789 GCA_027744095.1 Zhuqinia jingwanae | reverse complement strand
ATTGTTGAGGCAAGGTATGCTAGCAGCCCAGCATTAGTTAACATTACCAAAGCATATAGACCAATCCAAATTTTTATAAACAATTGATTTTTCTGCAAAAATTTAAATGAAGTAAATATATTATGCCATAGATAATTTGTATCATTCCACTTTACAAAAATATAAATAAGGATTAATGTAATACTATGCATGGTTTTTACCTTCATAACAAGATATATTGCTATCAATCCTAGGATGATTCTTATAAACCGAAGAACTACATCGTCCGTGCTTATGTTCAAAGGGAGTGATCCTATGAAGTTTGAAAATATTGTATTTTTCGTTTCCAACTTTTTACTGATTTTGTTACGTGTAAAACACCTAAATACAGTTGACAATAAGTAGCTTATATCAATTTTCTTACCAAACGTTCCGATAAACACATAGTTGAAAAGAAGTTCCGGCAACTCTTGCGAGAACATTACAGCCACATTCCAGAACTAGCAAACCAGGTAAGATAAAACATTCAATAAAATTATACTAATATTTTAGGGAGTTTTAAATGTTTTCACTACAGATATAAATAATGTAATATAAGTAATGTGGTTGTAAAATTCGCCATTACCGTATCCCACTATAACTGCCACCAAGAAGGCTTGCTCAGCCGCCGTACGATAATACTCAAGAGTAGCTTTCAACCCTTTTCCCAAAAATGCCAGATTACTCCCATGATTAAGAGTTACGCCACTTCCATGTTCTGGAATACCTATCACGATTCCATTCATTGTTCCAACGACAGGGGGTCCAAAAGGAGACACAAATATATTTCCTATGAAGTCGTATATGAAAAAATACACAATTGATCGGAATAACACAAATGTGACGACATAGTGTATTCCAAAATTGTTGACTGGAGAAAGTGGCCATGATTCCTCTATTGATATAGCTATCCAGGATAATATTAAAACGGTGTCAATCACCACTCCCAAAATCAAATAGGTGCGTACAAAGATTCCTTTGCCCTGATGATAAATGGGTAAAGTCCATGAAGACAATAAAACATGGACTAAACAATGTTTTATTGCAACAAAAAAGGTATATAATAAGCTATTTTACCAAGAAAATGGCTCCATACCAAAGACAAATTATTGTTAGCGAAAGCTTCAAAACGGAAATACATTTCTGAACGAGTACAAAAACGTGATATTCTAAAAATCATGAAATAAATAGTTTTATTTAACATTCAAAAAGACAAGGAAAGTATTGTTTGGAATAATATTAAATATTGACATCAACAAAGGTGTAACAATTGAATGCTATATACGTACATATACCCTACCTGTTTTATCCGTTTCGATGATTGTTCGTATAACAAAGTCGGCACCGTCCATAAATGCATACATGCCCCACCAACACTGAGCATAATATATCAATATCACAAATGAAAACAATAAAATAAATAATATTTACAAAATAGTATTAAAACAACTTGCTTTAAAAAGCAAATAAATTATTTATACCGTTTCGAAAAGAAGTATTACAATGAACACGTCATGCCATGACACGCCAAATTTGTTCAGAATCCTTTTCATGGACATTTTAAAATACTAAATTGGCCAACAAGTAAACGCTTTGACAAGATCTGGGTAAAAGGTTTGACAAGATACTACTACGTAGTTATGATATGAACATTTAGTATTATTTACTATATAATGTAACATACTAACATAATAGTAGAAGCGCCAATTAACACACTACTGTGCTAATATTACAATGAACACGTCATGCCATGACACGCCAAATTTGTTCAGAATCCTTTTCATGGACATTTTAAAATACTAAATTGGCCAACAACTATAAACGCTTTGACAAGATCTGGGTAAAAGGTTTGACAAGATACTACTACACGTAGTTATGATATGAACATTTAGTATTATTTACTATATAATGTAACATACTAACATAATAGTAGAAGCGCCAATTAACACACTACTGCTAATTATACTTTCATACATCTCGAATAAGGATGACGTATAAAGGATATCAATTAAATCTATAATGTCAATTATGAAAAGCAAATTATCAACATGTTTTATAAAAAATAATGTATAACGTAGTACAAAAGACTAAAAACAATTGAAGCCGAAGCTATTAAATAAATAATTACTTAAGTTTATGTTTATGATTATGACTCACCTATATTAGGAGTCTTAATTAAACTAATTTTTCTTCGTTCAAAAGGGGTTAAAATAAACCAATAACTTAACTTTTATGCCAAATAAAATAAGTGCGCATCTTTTGAATGAGTTTTACTTTTGAAAAAGTAGCTTAACATCCACAGATATGTATTTTTTGTTCATTTTCTACGATATTTGAGGACATGGTTTTGATTTGATAAAGGCTTTTTTAATATGTCAACGTTAACTGTACATTGAAGGCCATGTAGGTTGTAGTTTTTTAGTTTGGTAACTCTCGGTTAAGGGAGCTTTAGATTTACCATGAAAATTTGCTCCACGCAAACATGCTTATTATTTTGTAAACTACATGCATAAGTACATGCGTACTCATAAGTACATGCGTACTCTACAAAATGAATGCCATAATAAAGGTACATTTAAAGTTTAAACTGTATCATTCGAAAGGTGGAATGCATTCCGCGTTTTCTCCTGGACGCTTTTACTGATTTCGGATGTCCATTCAAGCTACATAATCCATTCATCATTTTACTGAAATTTTGCGGCCTGAAGTGCTTGTGTGCATAGATGACATATTGGGTAATTGTGTGTGCCCTTAGTATATTGTATTACCGAATTTCAATCGTCCAAAAATAGTTTTTTTTTAAACCGCAAGGCAAACATGAAACTAGAATGGTCTATTGCATCAGTATTTCACTACTATATCAAAGAAAACTAGAATTCCCTATGCAGTCTTCACTGCTGTTATACATATCGCAATCGGTTGTACATATAAAAGCCATAAAAGGTGATGTTCAGTATGCCATGTAACTAATCAACAATAAGTATGCTAAAAATAATGATAATAACTTTGGAGCCCTTTTATCGTCAAATGCGTAAATAAAAAAGTGTTGTTTTTATTTATTTTTTAAACTTTTTTCATAGTTTGATATGACATAATATGTCAGCGTTCATTGTTATAAAAACATTTTTGTTTGTACTTACCTATGCAAGTTGTGTTTTTGTGCAAAGTACAACAATAGGCTCAATAGAAAATGCAACAACGTGACTAGTTGCGTTGACCATGTGCCCGACCAGCAACAGAAAACAATCTCATGCTGATACAGAGTCCAAAGAGAGTCCAAAGTCCGAAGTCCAGTGTTCAACTTAGACTTGTTTTTCTCGCCTTCTTGATTGCAATTGGTTAGTTCATTGGGAGTGCTTAGTTTGGTTGGAGTATTCTATAATTGACATTGACAATGGTATCGTCTTATGTATAGGTAATGATTAAGTTATGTGCATGTGCATGTGCACTACCGACTTCATGCCACTGCATTACAGAGTTTGAAGTAAGTACCTATATAATAAGGTGCGCAGGAATTTAGTTTGAACTATTCAGAATTTATCGTTCAAGCATTTACAATCTCCATTTCAGACCAATTTACGACCAGTCACAACTTTCACATAGGTAAATAGTATTTACTAAACACGCATGTCATCTTTATTGTTCTACCTTTATGGTAGATATTGATTTTAATACAACATACATAACACAAAAAAAAACATTTTAAAAATTTCAGTTTTAAATCAAGGATCCAATTCACTATACATGAACTGTAAACGGAGAGAAGATATATAATATTTGTGGTTCTGCATTTCGAATCGTGCCGTGTGCAATCACTCTGAAAAAATAACACAGCCAATGAGCAAGTCAGTTTTTGTGCAAAAAAACGCTGCTGCAGCGAATAGATAAATTCAAGTCAAGTGTTTTCATCTCCAACCAACTAGCAGCCGAGCCGGCCAGAAGTTTTCACGTCACTCATTCCCACATATATGTATGTGATTTGATAATTTACCTTCTCATGCTACACACCACTTCACATTCATCCCATTCCACAAAATACCACATATCTTAATTTTCCTGAGGTTCCACAGACAGACCTTTGGATTCTTGACAGTAGTGTGACATTTGTTCTCCTGTTGGTACTACACGTATTTTCCTTCTTCCTCCTCTTTTATTTCTCGTTTGTGCGGGTGTGTGTAAAAGGCAAAGTTAATACAATAAGGTGTTCCAGTTCAAAAAAATTAACTTTGCTTTTACAAACAATAGACAAGCTTTTATTGAAACTTCCAAGCAAACATGGCGTCCATGACTAAAGGTTTGTAATACGTCTCTTTAATTGCAATTTAGACATTACTTGCACCTATCCCAATATGATTATTTGGTTTCATTTCAAATTTCAATTTCATTGACAAATTTGCTATGTATTTAATTTATGTAGGAATATTCATTGTTGCGGCCAAGAGGACGCCCTTTGGGGCTATGGGGTAAAATATTAAATCATATATACCTAATCTTTTTTAACTAGATAAAGTAAAGTAATTTTTAAGGAACAAGCTTATTTAATCAATATTCAACAGAGGCAAGCTTATGGATAAAACTTGTACGGATTTACAAGAAATTGCTGCAAAAGCAGCTCTAGCCGCTGGAAAAATTGACCCAAAAATTATTGATTCTGCCGTGATTGGAAACGTTATCAGTGTAAGTAACTCGACATGCACGTATTCATGTATATCAATATACATAACAGTAATATGAAAAAATTGTACAGTCCTCCTCCTCAGACGCCCCTTACATTTCTCGTCACGTTCTTCTGAGATGTGGAATTTCCGTCGATAAACCTGCCTTAACAGTTAACAGACTTTGTGGATCTGGGTTCCAAGCTGTTGTCAATGCTGCTCAAGAAATTACGATGGGAGACTCCAAAGTTGTTCTCACAGGTGGTTCTGATAACATGTCACTGGCTCCGTATATTATGAGGGGAATCCGCTATGGGACAAGACTGGGCGTTGATTTAAAGGTACTAAATACTGTCAGGCACGTTACTCAGCAAAACGTCGTCATTAGCAGTGAACACGCTCCCCTCCCATCACCCATTCATCCTTGTTACAATTATAATTGTTTTAATTTCAGACCGAAGATGCACTGTGGACCTCTTTGACGGACGCCCATTGCAATACACCCATGGGAGTCACTGCAGAAAATCTCGCTGAGAAGTATAAAATTTCTCGGGAAGATGCGGATCAATTTGCTTTAAACTCACAACAAAATTGGAAAAAGGCCAATGACGCTGGGTACTTTAAAGAGGAAATTGTTCCAATCACATTAAAAATCAGGGGAAAGGAAGTAGTTTTGGATTCTGATGAACATCCAAAACCACAAACGACCAAGGAAGGGCTCGCAAAGTTGGCAGCTGTATTTAAAAAGGGAGGAACCGTAACAGCCGGAACTGCCTCTGGTATCTGTGATGGTGCTGGTGCCGTAATTGTTGCAAGTGAAGCAGCCGTGAAGGAATACAATTTAACCCCGCTTGCTCGCCTTGTTGGATACGGCATTGCTGGTTGTGAGCCAACAATTATGGGAATCGGTAGGTGACTTTTATACTTTACTAATGTAATAGCATATCTTATTTAGGTATATGTAATTATGGAAAAGGAAATCCCATAGAAAAACACATTTTAGCGAAATATGTATTTTCTTTTCAATAGGTCCTGTTACCGCTATCCAGAAACTCCTCCAAGTTACAGGAAAAAACTTGAAGGATGTGGATTTAGTTGAGGTACAACGCGTCATCCATCTACTATGTTTTTTATTTATAAGACAAATCCACTTTTATATTAACATGATGCATATTTTTGTCTATACAGATTAATGAAGCCTTTGCACCACAAACTTTGGCATGTGCTAAGGAATTGGGACTGGATATGTCCAAATTAAATGTTAATGGTAATTAATTTGTTAATTTGAAATTCGTTAGATAACAGTTTTAGTATTAGTTGACATAACATGTATTTATTTTTCAGGAGGAGCTATTGCTTTGGGACATCCGTTAGCCGCTTCCGGAGCTAGGATTACAGCTCACCTGACCCATGAGATGAGGTAAGCTCAAGCTGATCATACATCTAATTTATCTAATTAATATTACACAAAAATGGAAATTGCCAAAATATGTTCATTTATATTTTATCAAAATTTAATTCGCAGACGTCGAGGAGCCAATCTTTCAATTGGATCAGCATGTATTGGAGGCGGTCAAGGTATCGCACTCCTTCTTGAAAAATGCTAAGCTTGATTTAATACATTGTAATACCATAATACACGGACCCTGAGCTATATACTTGACCTATTAAAAAATTTGCAACCAAAACACATATTTTGAATGTCAAAAAATTTAATTTCGTAAAAAATCAGAATATTGCATTATTATTCTTATTTTGTATTTCTGCATAATCAATAGTTTATCATTACAAAAATGCTAAATATCACCAATAAATACACAATCATCATACATTATGGACATTCTAAAACAATAATAAAAACTTGAATAGGAATCAGTCATTAAAGCAGTATTTCCATTCGTTAGGCTTGTATAGGCGTTAGTGTGTTGTGAAGACGTGTCACCGCAGATTGTACAACTTGTTGTAGGGATTCATCATCCGGACATGTAACTTCCTAATAAAGAAACAAAGTATTTATTTCATTGATAAGTAATACAAACGACCAAAACGAAGTAAAGTGGTTAAAGAATGTCGTCTTACAAGGGTAGAAAAATCTATTTTAGCAGTCTTTCCATCCACAACGACAGCCACAGTGTCTCCTTTGAAAGTTTTGGGAACGCTATCACGGCCAAACATATCCTGAAGGGTGCCTATTACACATTCCTGAAATAGACAAAATATACACGTTTGCACACCAAATCCTAATATTCAGTAAAATCTTAACTGATGCAAAGGAACTATTTATTATGAATCAAACCTTAAAATGCTCCACGTCAGTATCCGGCGGTGGTGGAAAATCGCTTGGATGAACTTCCACTGAGTCTGCTTGAAGAATAGAAGTTAGCGCTGCATCGGCATACATATCGTTGACAGGGGACGCTATCCATTCAACAGTAACCAACCCTTTCTCATACACAACATCAATGACACCAAATACTCTGATCACTCTTTTGTCCTTCGCCTTGGACTCCAACACTTCCACTTCTTTAGCGAGCTGAATCAGCATATGATGCAAAAGATCAAATGATCCATTGAATGAGATCGATTGACGCTGTGTTACAACACTCATTGTTAGGTCTGTATACTCTATGGTATAAATAGTGTGACAGAAATTAATTAGCATCAACTTAATTATAAGTTATAGAAACTTTCAAATTAATTTAGAATAATAATAATACAAAGCAAATAGGTTTGTAATGAGACATCATGAATGTGGAAACTGATTAAAATTACAGTTAAATAGTATGAAAACATACCCAAAATTAAAAGTAACTCCTGAGCTCGTCCAAGAGCAAAAACAGGAATCAAACAACGACCACCTCGTCCCACAATATCGTGTACAATCGAAGTGAACCTAGTTTCACGATCTTCACGTTTCTCATGGATATGTGTTCCATATGTGGATTCCTGGAATTAGAAAAGTATAACGTTGGCTTGTTTTCCTTCTTATTAACTATAGATGTAAAATTACAAAGCATTTGTTTCCCATACCACAATCATTACATCCGGGCGCATACTAGGTACCTCCGCAGCCATTAAATGCCGGTCTTCTTGTCTGGAAAAATCACCTGTGTAAAGAATCTTAACCCCAGCAATTTCAATCATGAACATTGCAGCTCCTAAAACATGCCCAGCGTGGTATGCCCAAAACTTGATTCCCTTGATTTCCTTTTCTTCGTGAAAGTTTATGGTTTCAATTTTATCCATAGACGCCTCGAGATCAGCCTCAGTGTATAAAATATGATCAGTGGAGATGTTTGAAACTTTTATATAATCCGCAAGTAGCCATCGATAAATAGCTTTGGTGGCATGCGTCATGAAGCATCGTCCCTTAAATGCTGTTTTTAACAAAAACCAGGGAAGTGCACCAGAATGATCCAAGTGAAAACTAAATGAAAATGTAAAAAAAAAAGATAAGGCAATGGCCACATTCTTTCAACGTTGTACGTTGCATGCAAGTTTGCATTCCATTCCTAGAATGACATTCCATATATTGCAACTATACAAATCTTTGAAATCTTACTGTGAAACTAGGAGCAAATCTATTTCATCTGCGTCGATTAGATCAACGAACGGTAACGCTTCCATTCCAGTGTGCCCCGGATGGATCCCAATATCCAACATGATTTTCTTTCCCTTGAACTCCAACATTATACATGATCGCCCGACTTCTTGCCCAGCGCCGCTGAAATTTAAGGAAGCATAAAATGTCATACTAAAGCTCCAAGGTAAAATGTGTGTACACGTAGTATCCAAATGTAACCTTCAAAATACAACAACAGTTACAATAAATGGTATAATACTTACAGAGGACGAATAATTAATTGATCGCTCTCCTCCGCTGGTGCTGTAATAATACTCGGATGGGATGATGCAGCCATGATTTCTGTGAGAATTTAACATGCAAAATACGAATGCCAGTCCACACATAAAACAACTAAACTAAATAGTTTAGTTGTTCTTCTTGGTACTTTTTCAAAAGGTGCTTTGCTTTAATCCCAAAGTCCCTTAAAAATTTAATTAAACTGACAGCGTAACACTTATGAAAATTCAACAATGCACCCGGCATTTCGTCGAACAAGCTTTTTGTTCAGAGTGTAAACTTTAGGCCACGCACATTACAATTTACAAAGCATGTACTATACACCTATATATAGTCCGCAAACGTAGTTTCATTCTCATCAGCTGCTAGCCAATACAATGCATAGATATGTCCATTTCAACCTACAAGTCTTCAAACTGTGCTGGGGCACACTGCGATAGGTATTATGCTGGGGCACAATGCGATAAGTATTATGCACAAAAATTAACAAACCTTTTTCTTCTAATTTTTGCACACAAACAAGTAAACTTTAATTTAAAAGTTTGTATTTGTAAAACATAAATCTTGACTAATTAATATAATAAAAGAAAGAGTCAGGCATCATTTGTATTTTCGTTCATTATCACTATGCTCGTTTTTTCAACTACATATTTTAGTATATAGCAGGAAAAATTAAACAAAACACATAGAAAGAAAGAGATATTGTGTAATGATGATGATGATGATTTCTTTCTTTTCCACCTCAGCTGCAGCAGTGGCGGTACAGACAGAAAATCAGGTTAGATAGCTAGAAGCAAAGCTCTCCCCTCTTCAATGTATTGCCATATACGTTTTCAAAGAAAGAAAGAGAATATTTTTAGTGGGTACAGGAAATGTACCAGAGTAATGCATGCGAAAGAGCAAGCAAACAAAATCAATCTTGCTTTTGTCTTGAGTACGTGAAAGTACGAGTTTGAATTATTACATTGGTGATGAGCACATGCACGTAAAAGTTTTTTAAAAAGCAAGTTGCAGTTAAATTCAAACGTAAAAAATGACGCTACTACTAGTAATGTTGAAAAGCTCAGGATTTTAACATCAGTTCTAAGACGAACAGTGGTGTGTGCTTGCTTCACGATTACGATTCAAAAGATAATACGTACATAAGTGTTTAAAAAAAAGCAGCAGTATATCATTTCGAATTGATGATCTGGTGTGAGGTGACATAATAGAATAGACATTTAAAAAAAAAATTAAAATTTCTTGTGGATGGGCGGAGTTAGAGTCTCGTTGCGTCATACGTGACCGTGTGCGAGCGACCACTCATTCTTCCCCGCATCGATGAACCATTTTGCCAAGTTGTCAAAAGTTCACAATCATCGGCTCCAGGCTTATGTGTGACTTGGAACTTCCACTTGAAGAATAAGAGAGAGCGATACTGAAATTGAAGCTGTGGAAGGGAAGCAAAGCGAGGATCAGGGGAAGCCAACTGTCCAAAGCATTCTATAATTTTGATTTCAGTTGCTTGTGCAGTAGACCAGGGGAATCATCGATTGAGTTAAAGTTGAATTTGCTGGCACGGCTGAAATTAAAATAGTGAAAAAGCGTTAAAAGGTGGGTGCCAAAAATTCAAATTACACTACTAGTAAATATTCGGTTAAAATTATTTTATTGAATGATTTTATTTTTTTAAATAAAAATCGGTAGCTTAGACTGAACTATAATTTCATACTTTTTATTCTTTCACTGTGTAGGGGATTTTGGTGGCGAGCTGAATACGTTAGATTGAGGGGCTGACTTTAACAGAGGAACAGAGATTGCTGGTGGACCATTTTTGTCCTGATCACTTGACTAGAGGACGGAAGGATCACAAAATTACGTTATGTAAGTAGATAAATTTTTTGATAGATTATGGATTGGGTTTATCAGTTTTTCAGCATAAATGTAAAGGTGAGGCAGAAATTATTGTGTAGAAAATGCCTGCATTGGAAAATTGGTGCATTTATTTCTGGTTGAAGTAAGGGATTGTAACACGTTGCCACCCCTAAACAAGATGCCACCACAATAAATTGTAGTGTATTTGTATCATTTTATCACTTGTGATAGTGCAAAATCCCTTTGGCTTACTTGAACCTTTATATATATTTTATACATAGTAATAACGTATGTATTTGACGTTATTAACATTGCCATTTTGATTCTTGAAAAAATGTGTAGAAAAGAAATCCACCCACCAGCAGCAGGTCATTCATCCGGGTTGTAGCTTTTGTAGGGT
>JAHZNC010002034.1:0-19485 GCA_027744095.1 Zhuqinia jingwanae | reverse complement strand
TTTTTGGAGTTTTAACAAGAGAGGCCTTGTGATGATGGTGTGGTGGTGTTTGCCTCCTTTGTTTACAGACTAGAGAGAGAAACTTCAAAACTAAATTACCTACTGCATCAAAACGATTAATTATGCTTGAATTGAAGTGTTTCTGTGAACTAAGAGCGTGTGTATTGTAAACACAAACACCTTCCTTTTCCTTAATACTCTTCATTATCATCATGATCATCGTCGAATGAACATTTGGTAGACATTAACATTTCAAAGCGTCTAAATGCCAATTTTGCACATTTCTTAATCCGTCAAAAGTTCCTTATTGTTTGTCTATCAAATTGTCATTTGCTCACAGTGGGAGAAGGTGTTTTTGTGAGGTATGGTGCTTGTCACATGTCAAAAAAATTAAACTTGTCATCGTCATTGCCTATATAGTAATCCACCTAATTAGTATAGTAGACAACAACACAGAGACACTAATTAAAATGGCGGTAAAGTCAAGTCATCAAAATGATGATTAAAGCTAAAAACAAAAGTTGAAACAAGGTTTGCACAAACTGGTGACATGACATGACATACTTTAGAAGAAAAAATGTATGTGCATATTATGTAGTATATTGCCAGCAGTGACACTGGCGGTGTACAGACATATTTATAGCTTGAATATAAAACATGTCGTAAAAAAAATTAATTGTTTTAAATATCCGTGTAGGTAGGTAGGTGGTGCTTATCTCCAATTTCCAAAAACTTGGCTTATTCAAAAACATACAACAAAAAGTTATCCTTATTTTTAGAGAGAAAAAAAGGTTATTTTTTTGTATTATTTTTTTCTACCTTTTTGTAATTAATAATTATGTGCCCACAGTGTGGGCCCCACACACACACACACACACTGTCTACTTGAACATATGAGTTAACACGAAAGAAGAATGAAAGTAAAAGTGATCTTGTACATTTTGTATTTTGTAAAGTTGTTATGAAAATGTTTTTTTTATCTGATTTACTTACACACTAAAAAAATAATATGTTATTATGCCCTTTTTGTTAATATTTAGGCACATAATAAAGCGCCTACCTACTACATACAATCGACAATCAGCCACGTACCTAAATATGCAACATTTTTTTTAAAAACCTTTACCATCATCCAACTTTACTCTGTACCAAAATAACAAATTATGTTAAAACTTGTGTGTTATTTTTCAGATGTTACGTAGGTATCATTTGTACCGAATGAACAAAAATCTTTTCTTTTCTTTATGGTTTTATTACAAAAACCACACACACACACACACAGTGTGGATGTATGTTGTTTGTATTTAATTCTTGTTGCAACTCGAGTCATGCCAACAAACAACGAAAAAAAGTTGGATGAATGAACGCTGCTTTTAAAAATAACCAAATCTGGCTTGGCATGAGAAAATTGGCTTCTCTGCTCTGTGAAAAGGAATCGGTTTTCACTTTATAACAAGTAACAAGACATGTAATTGCTCCATCATGATTCATGGTTACTCATTTTATAATTTTGAGTATTACGTACGTCGGTATATACTCATAGGTAATCATAATAATGTGCAATTGTACCCCTACATCGTTTACATAAAAATATATTTACACAAGTTCTCGACGACGAATAAGACGACGGGTGCATTATAATAGAATTATCTCACTAATTTTTTTGAAAATGCATAGACGGGAACTAGAAATTTAATATTTGCATATGTTAAGACACACGTGTATAAGTTACCTAGTGTCAATGGGTACATTTACATTCTGGAGTTTGTTACAAGATCCTTTTTTATAAGTTAAAAAAAAAGAAATTGATGGGTTGAATGAACATCTTCTATCTATCTACATACATAAATCCTTGTCCAATCACAAAACTTTTGCCTCGTTTTTCCTCTGGTTACACTTGTCAGTCTGATATGATAAACAAAGGTTACAAGAGAGAAGAGCCTAAGTAACATACAAAAATAATGATTTATGCAAAGCTCCATTTTACGCTCCAGTAAGCTTGAACAATCATTGGCAGGGGCCCGCATTCATCATGATGGCGAGGATAGACATAATAATAATAAGGCATTGTATTGTATTCGCATATAAGCCAACCAAAAGATCAATCTAATCTAGGTCAACCAGCAAAACATTTTTCGAAAACGTAATCCTGTACACCTGTTAATGTAATACTAAAATGTTATTGATCTCGCTCTCTGCATAAGTTATGCAGTATATAATAGTGTTATGTTATAATAATGTTTATACCAGTGTAGTATAGTATCATCATGGCATTGCAATCACTTTTTTTTACCACGCTTCTTTGATATGATGATAAGATCACATCATCCATAAAAATAACTTTTGCATTTAAGTGATATAATCATAACAGGTAAAGTGCAAAGTGCAGCAATATTAAAAGGGTGCTGGTGCTAGTTCTGCTACTATGCTGCGCTTGTGCTTATTTCTTGAGAGATGACTTGATCATCATCATCATCATCGGCAAGAGTGACTTGACATGGCTTATACTTTTATTATTTAAGCTTAAATCTGGTCGCAGAAGTTTAAAAAAAAACTTGACTTATTGCCTCCCCCCTTTCAATGATGTTTAGCAAAGTAATAATTTAGTAATTGTGTATTGCCTGTGCATAATATTATTGTATTACCATTACCTGTTATTATTATTGCTAAATCAGACATCGCGATTCAGACTTTGGTGAACTTTTGGGTATTTTGTAATAATAACTTCTTTTTTTTGCATGCACCTTTCGGCAATGAACTATTCTTATAATCTTCACTCTTGTTATTATTATGTATTATTAATTTGTAGCCTGACTGACGTGTTGTATAACAATGAGGAAGACCAACAAAAAGACCTTTGGGTACTCTACTATAATAATAATAATAATAATAATAACTCTTTGATTTGAGCAATTTCGTGCATTATGCATTCAACTCCACGCATGAATCACCTGCCTATTCTATTATATACATAGATATCAATTGCAGATATATTTAAAAGGTAAATCACATTTTATATTTCTATAAATGCCCTGTAACAAAAAAATAACACTAAGTAATTTATTGACTGATTAAGAAGTCCATAACAAAAAATAATAATACTTGATATAACGAGAGATCTGGAACAAATGGAAGCTAATGTTGCGCTATTAAAAAAAATGTGTAATACATAATGTAGTTTCGTTAAACATCTAATCTCTTTGATTGATCATCCTCCTCACTTTCATGCTTGCTTGCAAATTTCGTTTTTTTTTCTTAAATTTTTTTTGTTTAGATCCTTCAATTTTAATAAATTCATGGGGCGACGATTAATTGACATAAAAACTAATAATGCCGGCGTCGAAGCTATAGATAAAAAAACTCATTTTCATGTTGTTTAACTAATTGCGTGGAAGTAGGTATGTATTATTTTTGTGTATTAAATTGTCCGTGCAGAGAGGAGTGTGGGAGGATGAGGACAAAGGAGAAGACTCATTATTATTATTGGTGTACAAAGTGTGGCTTAATTATGGAAACTCGTGAAGCCATTAAGGTCGTTTGAGTCATCCTGTGTGTTTGACTGAGAGTGTCTCCTCCTTTATTATTGTTACACGATACATGTACTAATGCACAGTTTAAAAAGAGATTTACTTTGCAAAAGAATTTTTTTTTAATACCTACACATATTTATATAATAACTCGGCAATCAAAATCATCATGATCATGATCGTCGTCAGTTTCTTAAGTAAAGTCCATAATAAAAATCAAGTTCAATAAAATTTGCAACAAGTTGGTGGTCTTAGCATCATTGCACATTTTATTGTGGTCAGTTGCGTGACGCCTGCAACGGTAAAAAATAATGAAGTTGCTGTTTAAAAACCTTGTTTTATTATAATGATAATAACGGCAATATATACATAAATGTCTTGGCTTCCGCAGAAAATCAAATCCGCGTGTAAACTTCTTTTTAAACTTAACCTTCTTCTTCTCGAAAAAATTATTTGTCAGTAAAAGTTTTGTTTAAAAAAAAATGGAACCATCTTTATTATTGCTTATTTTTTACATTGAATTGTGTGATTACTTTAAACTATGTACCCTTTTTTAAACATTTTTGTAACATTGGCATTTATTACAAATTTGCCAAGTTCACACAAAGCTTAAGAAAGGAAGGAAGGAAGGATATGTAATTTATAATAATTTATCATTTAAAATTTCAAAGCTAATATTTTATTAAGCAGTAAAAACAAAAAAAAATGAGTAATTTTGTGTACACCACCATCGCCCTTTAAAAATTTACTAATTTGACTTGACTGAAAAGGAACCAAATTTAGCTCATGCATGTGACGACGTGAAACCTGCCTAAACGGCTCCAAAGCACAATGATAATAACAACAATAATATCAAAGCTCTGTTTTTGCGTAAACCAAAGTAGCATAACTTTTGTGGTGTAAAGATCATTATGTTTTTTATGTGGTAATTGAGATTTGTGTACAGTAGATAAACTTTTTAATGAGGCATGTTTACTATATTGCTATACCACTGGTGGTCTGGTGTAACGGAAGGCAACTAATAATAATAATACACAGGTAATACAAGTACCTATAAATTTACACCAAAGGTAACAAATAGGTATACATATGTACATACATATTTTTTTATACAAATTAAGAATTATTTGTAGTCAGTGTAAGTAAAAGTGTGAACATACACACAGGAATTTTTGCTAATTTCACCCAGACAGCAGCAGTCAGTCTCAGCACAGAGCAGTAGTAGTGGTAGGTTGATTTGACTTGAGGTTGTTGCTTTTGTTTAATAAACCAAAACTGACCCAATTTTTTGGGCGGCGAGTCATAGTCATAAGCTAGTGGTAGTTTCATTTTCTTAATAATAATATCATGTATTTTGATCACGTCTTATCCTCATTAGCGTGCATACAAGTAAAACCACTGACTATAATACTCTGGCTGAAGGGTTTTTTTGCAGAGCAATATAAATAATTTAATTAGAATTATTATGAAAAATTTTAATCCAATCAGTTCAATCTCAATAATTTATTGTTATGATTATGCTTATTTAAACAAATATTCTAACGCATCTTGATGATTTGGTGGGCTTTGACGATATAAATTATTTCTACAAAATATTCAGCGTTTTCTGCACATAGTAGATCAATTTTTTTCATTTGTATTACTTTCGATCTTTATGGTACGCAGTGTTATGTTACAGGGCGTATTTTAAATGTATCAGCCCCTAAAAAGATATCAAAATTAAATCTCTGAGCTTACACACTTTTCCTCCAAAACCCTGCTGAGCTGAGCATATTTGTAAAAAAAAGAAAAGAGTTACACAAACTCTCTGACTTTTTTTATCACATGAACATTATCATCATCATCATATCAACCATGATTTACCATGTTACGTATTTTCGAATTAAATTCTGTTTACGTAAAACCGTAATTCATCATCATCACCATCACTTTTCACTTTCAATTTCAAAAAATTTGTTATATTTTATACATATATTCTACGAGAGATTTTCAAACTGAAATAATAATGTTACTACTGAAATAAAACTTTTGTGTGTATCTTTAATTAAATCTGAATTAAGAGATTATAATATTGACTACCTACCTATAAATATACTTTTAAAACTTTTATATATACATAATAATATTTTTTTTATTAGATATGCACTTGACTTTGCACGTAAAGCTACAAACTGGTTTTTGCAATCAAAACTTTTACTCTGTGTGTCTATGTGTGCGTTCAATAATACAAGACGTGACGTGACGTATGGGTGTGTGTGTGTGTATGGGTGAAATAATATACAGTAACAGTATAATGTTGAGAATGTATAATCATAAAACCATGAAGATGTTACAAGGCAAACCATTTAGGTAAAAATATATGTATATATATTTTTCTGGTTCAAGTCCAACAAAGAAAATCAAGAGTAAATGAAATCGAAATTTTACTATTTAAGAAATCAAAATAAAAAAACAATAACGGGTTTATCATGAAATATTTAAGCGTACATAGTTATTGTGATATAGGTAGTTATATTTAGTGATCCTAATGATGATGGGTATTATGTATATTATGTATTATATTTATTGCCATAAATACGATAATTTAAAAAAAATTAAATTATTCAAATTGGTCAACAAATTGAGTTTATTACCGAATACATGATACAATATTTATTATTGTAAGTAGGCATATTTATGGAGATAGAGATTTTATATAATAAATTCTTATAAATATCTTGTTATATAAAAAAAAGATGACCGACAATAGAAAGGTCAACAGTCAACAGTATTTAACAAGAGCACAAATATATAAGTAGATAATATGGAGAAAATGAAATAAATTTTATTTTAAAAAGTTGAAATAAACTTACCGTTTTTTATTTGCATAAAATATCCCCCTGTCACATGAAATATCACTTTTTGATAACCTTTAAACAGTTTTTTTTCACTTGTTGTGTATGTATGTATATATGGCACTAATTTTGTTTTGTTTTTTTGGTTGGGGAAAACCCGCCCACGCAGACTCACAAACTACCTATATATTGTACATATACATATTATGTAAGTAAACAATGTAAATGCATTTCCAGCGGGGAAAGGAACCCAAGTGATTACATTTTCAAATTAGTTTGGTACACAAAAACAACCTTAACCTCCATATTTCTCTGTGTAACGCTTCACAAATCATTTTTCAGCACTACCTTGTGACAATGACATGACAATCTGACAATCTGACAATGCAGAAAATAAAGTGTCAACAAAGCAGCACACAGATATAATATTATATTTGTACATTACTTTTTTGAATAAACACAAGGGACACACTTTTTAAAGTTACTTTATTTAAAGGTCACAAAAATATTTCATAAGAATATCCACTCCACACGTATATTTTTTTTCACGGTATACCCAGCAAACAAGCCGGATGGTGATCACACCATCAACAAAGTAATATGATACGTATACCATATATTATTATTATTATTATTATTATATCTTGTCATGTTGGTCTCTATTGTGTGCAGAGTGTAAGATACCTACATGGATGAAGGTTACAGGAGGTTGGTGGTATTGGCGATTGACACTGACGAAAAATTTGTAGACACTTTGCTATTATTTTTTTTTCGTTGGTTTTGTTAGTGACAATCACAAACAAAAGATTGTTTTAAAAGTTTAAAAAATTCACAGATACACACAAACACAGAGAGATAGAGATATGCATGCACGCATATAGTCCTGTTCTAAGTCCTTCATTAAAATTCTCAAAGAAAATGATGATAATTCGTCAAAAGTATATTATTCCTCATTTCAAGTTCTCACAAAAGAAAAACCAACAAAGTCCAAAGATAAGTATAAACTATATATAGTCGCAAAAAAAGTATGTATTTCACTGTCAATTGTAATCTCCAAGATAAGATGCTTGTTAAACAAGTCGGGTTTTTTTGGATGTATGTTTTTTTTTTAAATATTTGGATTGAGAATTTGAAAAAAAAATTCTCGTCGAAATGAGCGTTGAACTTGTTTGATTTTTCCACAAACGAATTCCTTCTCTCTTTTCTACAGAGCACACATACAATAGTTGGCATTTAGATTAAAACTGAAAAGAAGAAGAACAACAAAAAAGATGATATTACATTTTTATTTTCATACATGCACATATTATTATCATCAAGCATACATGTGCATAACATTTTGATTCCTATCTTGTGAAAATTATTACGTAAGGCGAAAGTATGTACATTATTATCATCATCATCATCCTGCCTGCCTAATGATGAATTGACGAAGAAGACCTCTAAAAAATTAAACCTATGTATATTTTTTTATTATATGTGGATATGCTACCGCTCGTTATATATTTTTATTGCAGGCAATAGTGGGGGCAATATATATAGAGTACACTGCTATATATTGCTATACATGTACAATAGTTCAAGTGCAAAGTGTACTGCTGCTGGCGCATATATAAAAATAACATTATTAATATTCTTCTCTTTTTTTGCAGATTATGGAAAAATTCCCAAGAGCATGGGAACATGATGGTTTGGTGGTAAGTGTTGATGGAATAAAACATTTTTTTAAAGCAGCAGCGAACAAGGTAATTAAACAACAGCAGAGATTTTACTAATCTGGTGGTAGCAGTGGTAGTAGTAGTCAAGTAATAAGAAAAGAAGGACAAATCTGCTGTGAAACTCGTCAAGTTCACCATTGATATATATATATGTATATATTATTGCAAATTTGCATCAAGAACAAAATATCAAGTGCATTTCCAATCCAGTTTATAATGATGACAATGATAATGATGGTGATATATATGTATTTATGAACCTATACGCACACAGTTTAGCTACACAGGTATTGCTACTACTCTGGTTTAAAAAATTATAGAGTTTCAAGTTGAATTATTTTTTGTTAATATTCTTGATGTTGATATAAATAGTCGAGTACAAAAGACAAAAAAAAGAAATAAACCTGACAAAAAAATTACTAATATTTTTTTTAGATTTCTATTTTACCACTTTCTTTTGCGTGGGTGGATATTACATTATTATATTTTTGTGCATAGATAAATTATTTATTATTATTATTCAACTTCAAATTCCATGATGACGACATAATATACAAAATAGTTTTTTTACATAAAAAATTTAACTGTATCTCTATAAAAAATAATTTGGATCCCACATGGAATCGTGTTATACTCATTCATAAAAACTTGGTATAATAAATTCATCGTGCAATGTAACGTTATTCTATATTCTCCAATAAAAAACAAATTCAGTTTTAGTTCCTTGAGTTTGAACAATGCAATCTTGGATTATGTCATCATCATTACTATCAACATGGATCATATAAATAATATGGGAAAATTCCGTACGGTTTATATATACGAGCACTATAATAGAGTAACGTTATATAATACGTTATGGAATATGCACACTCATCAATTTCGGTTTTTGGATTGATTTACTTGCTCTTGGAGTTTATTACCATTTTTTGTCTATTGAAAGCATATGCAAACTATCATAAGGGCCTACACATGATCATGATCATGACCATCTTCTTTATTTTATACCATCGTGCACAACAATACGTAATATCAATCATTATATTATCATGAATCATGAAAATACCAACAGTAAAAAAAGAACTTGAAAGAAAATTATATAAAAAAACAAGGAATCAAATGTTTTTAAAAGGCTTCATCTTCATGAGAAATAAAAAAATAACTAAACCGCTGGAAAAAATAAATAAGATGTAAATTGCAAAATTGCAAAACATATCAATATGGATTATTATATCTTCTATCTCTCTCTATTTTCTTTTTGACAGACAGATTGAGTAATTGGCAATTTTAACCTAGAGCGTAAGTGCTTATATTTTTTGCGTACAATTTTTTTGCACGATATATTTATAATCCCTACCAACAAAACAAAACGAAGATGAAGATGAAGAAGGCAAAAAAAAATTCTATCCATTTCTGCATCTCTGCATCTTAATATTATTTGATAATATTGCACAAAAATTGATTTAGAATGATTGACGTGCAAATAAGACTGCACGCACAAACACGTAAAGAATAAGGAGACTACTATATATTGGCATGTAGGTAGGTGCGTATAAAAAAGGGTAGGTGGCTTTATTGATTATTATTACCTGTTGGAAAACTTTATTTTTTTTTGTGGTTGCCCTTACTAAAATATAATAATATATACTTACTATTATGTATGTATTTATGAACCAATTAAGGATATTATTATTTTTTGATAAACAAAAAGTAAAAAAATCACATTCACACAATTTATATTATAATTTGATTGTTATTACATTTTGCCATTTTTTTTTGAATTGCCATAAGAAGCGGGCAGATTCTGCATTCGCTTATGACATGATGATGATGATGATAGATGAAGCAGCTTCCATTGATTTGAAAATCTTGATTGATCTTCTTTGTTCCGATAACTCTGCTTTTACACTACACATTCAAGTGAAGATGATATCACTATTTGTCAAGCTAAATGATAAAAAGAAGCTTAAGACAAGTTTATAATTGTCTATATGTCACTTCCCGAAAGTTCTGGTAAATAAGTACGGTTTTTTTGGCTAACACTTTTTTAAAAAAAATTGCAAAACTTTTCAAACAAGTGTTCATTGTAATTATTGGCACTGCGGTATTTTCATAAATCTACGCCAGCAAACACGCAAATGCACATTTATTTTTTAAACTTTAAAAAATATTATTACACTTTTTCAAGGTTTTTTCCGGCTTTTTTATAAGAACAACCTGTGCACTTTAATATATGTATACAGTCTATGCAAATTGAGTTTTAAGTGTAACAGTTTTTCCAGAATTTCCAGAAGACAATTTTTCTTTGGGGGGAAGGACACAAAAACAAGAATGTATTTAAGTAGGTATAGCCAACAACTGGAACAAATTAACAATGCAACAAGTGTATGTAATACTAATATGCATTGTTGATATCATCGAAGAACAAAGCAGCCCTGCGACGACGACAAACGACGACGACTTGACGGTCTTTAGAGTCTCATATATCCTCAAAAATACCGTGTCTGCGGTTGTTGTTGTACTTGTTGCTGCTGCTGCTGCTGTTTCTTCTTCTGTTGCTGCTGCTGCTTCTTCACGACTAACTCTTAACTCAATCTCTTCAACTTAGTCATCAAAAGAGTTTCATACATTTTTTTTTTCTTATAAAAAAAAGTATAATAATGTTTAACTTGACTTTGTACATTCCATTATATTACATTGAAGTGCATATTAGCTTGGTTTTATTATTACATATATTACATATACCATTTATATACAATATAAAATATACATATCTTTTTACAAAAAAAAGCCCACACCATCAAAACATGTATGCATATATATCTAGATCTAGGATGTAACACTATACATTGCAGCAGTTATAGTATATATAGTAGTTGTGTTTGTGTGTTGCATTATTTTTGCAAGAAGACTTTTCCATTTCTGCGTTTATTTTTTTTAGCCTTTTTGCTCACTTATTATAATCATCATTATCATTATAGGTATATATTTTAGGTTGGCTGGTGCTGCTGCAACAGGATTCAGTTGTATTGTATATTAATATAATATGCCATCATATATATATAGCCAACTAAAACTAAACTCTCTGGGTCGGTGTATTTATATGTGTATTTTGTATGTGTAGATTCACAAATCGTTTTTATGAGCAAAACGCGTACCTTGAGCTAGCATAAAAGCAGTTTTATCATCATCATCGCCAAAGTTGCAAGTGTATATAGTAATATGTGCTTCTCTCTATATGTCTGTCTGTCTGTTTGTGCATTTTTGGCTTTTTTGTTCCATCATCATCATAATCATTGCTCAGAAGAAGAAAAAAAATCATTCATTCATTCCTCAAGTCAAGTCAAGTCAAATCAAGAATCTGTTTTTTGGGTTCCTTTTTAAGCTGGTGCTGTTTATTACTTGGTGCAGCTGCAAAACTGCAGAAAATGAAATAGGTGTACAATTCAAAAGAATATAAGAAGAAAAAAATAACAGATTTTAAGTCCCAGTCAAAAAATCAAAGAAAAAAATTTTGTATTTAAGAGAAGACAACAAAAGGCGCATGAAAGCAAAAGTGTTCACTTCACACAGGTAAAATAGACACTTGCAAAGAGAGAGAGAGAGAGAGAGAGATGCAGGCAGACATTTGCAGACAGGTGTACATTAATCATCGTAAAAGATTAAGCCTACTAAAAACCTGCTCTTTGCTACATGGTGGTAATACTAGCCCAGTGCACTATAAAAAGAGGAAAAGGGTTATGGCTATATGATTTAGTGGTGTATTGTTGTTATGGTATATAATAAAGCAAGTGTGCATATAGTAGTCATAGTCTAATATAATATGTATGCAGTACTTTAACTAGATTATGTATTCAATAAGTGGAAAAAAATTAACTTTATTTCATTTAAGCCATATTGCATGCATGCATGCAGCAGCAGCCAGCAGCATGGTATAGTTTTACGCGCTGTTGTTGTTTTCCCTTTCTTCTAATTACTGCAAAAAAATTAGGTAGTTATAAATATACCTATACCCTTATGTGAGTTTGGTTTTTGTATTCCATATAATAATAGTAAAAACTCGCATACATATATACAAGTGTAATATAATATGAATATTTCAATACGTACAAATTTTTTTATAGCTTGGCTGCCGAATTTTTAGTATGCAGACAAAAATGAGATGGATAGAGTGAAACTACTACATATTAATATGCTATGCTTTTTAGAATATGTATTTTTTTCTTTTTGGCTTTGGCACTGACATTGTTAATTGAATAAAATTACTAAAAAAACAATAGACCAATTTTATGGCTTTTTATGAAAAAAATGTATTGCTAATAAATATCTGCTGGTTTTCGAGGATATCGTATATTGATTTGTATTGACTTGTATTATGATTTTGGGTATGTACAGACAGGGTAAAAAAATATTATTGAGTTGGTAATGATGTCGCAGAAAATTAACATGATATTTTGTTCTAATAAATCAACTAATAAATTGTAATATTCCAGCAGGAGGAGTAGCAGGAGCAGCAGTTGTTTTGTTTTTTTGTATGATGGATTGGGAAAGGTCGCAAGTCAACATAATCAAATCACGTTTCCATCTTTTTTTTTCATTTGACACAATGAAAAAAAAATATATATCGAGAGAAAACGAAAACAAATGTATGATAAACTTGTTCATGTACAAAAATAAATGGTTGTATTTATACATTGAGGTTAAGTTGTCAGTTGTAAAAATGCCAAGCAAAACAAGGCTGTTTTGTAGTCGAAGAATGAAAAAAAAACATGAATATTTGGCAGAGTTTTTTGTTGATTTAAAAGAAAAATCTCTCCCTCTCTCTCAAAACAAGCTCAAAACAATATTTGTTCACTTTTGTTGTAATTAATTTTTTATTATTTTTTTTTATTAATTAATCTGATTGTAATTAAAAACATTTTATTGCACACCTGCTGCTTTACACGTATTTTTAGGCATTTGCCTTTAAAAAAGGAGTACTGGACTTTTTTTAAAGGGAAATATTTACATTTGCATAACAATTGCATATTATTATTATCCTGATAACGTTACCACTAACAGTTTTCACTCTACTTCACACATATAATGATATGCAGTAAACTAGCAGTTAAGTAAGTAGGTGAATTTTTGTCTATTTAATTTATATTTGTATAATTTTTTATAAAGCTTTCAGACAAAAAAACAAGCAATTTGACACGTTATACTTGTTCTCTTGAACAGAAAAAAAACAGCAGAGAATCTGTGAAAATTATGCAAGTTTTGTTGGATAAAAAGTTGTAACTGTAATTGCAATGGTGTGTATATACCTACATGATATAGTACCAATTATGCCATATCAAGTTGATGTGATGATGTCGCGGTAAAGTGATCACAGCGCAACTGTGTTACTGTTGCTGCTAAAAAGAATAGGTTTTTGAATAAAACGACATTTTTATTATTTTTGTATACAACAACTTGAGTGACAATTCAAAAAAAAAATTAGCTGCAGACGTGATGCCATGCCATCATCATCACCACAGCACTCAAAACATGTAACTTTTGCTTTCAAGATGACTTGAGCAGAAAAAAAACAAAAGTAAATAAAAATAAAACAGTTAAACTGACTGTATATAATTTGTGTGGATAAACATATAATAAAACTCATTTCTCAATTCATTTATATATCATATATTTGTATTCCTTTTTTGAGCTAAATTGGCACCAATGCAATATTATAACTGGTGGCACTAGTTAGTCATGTGTGCGTGGGCGGTAAAGGTGGTAGGGAGGCTGGCTGTATGGCATGCTTGGTCATGATCAGGTTGATGATGGTTTCACCTGTTTGTATTACGTTTATATAGGTATACAGGTATTATGTAGGTGCGATGATAATATATATAGCACACAAGACTACTGCTAATCTCTTATTGTAATGGATTGGTGATTAAATCAGGAGCAAATATGTGAACATTGTTAAACGGAATGCGTGAAAAAATGTGTGTGCATCATGGGGAGATCATAGAGGGATAAGATCAAATCAGTGCAGATTTTATTACCAAAAATTACAAAATCTCAAAAGATGAAAGAGAAGAAAAATAAATCTCTTGATCTTTTGTTGGGAGGAGGCACGCATAATGTGTATATAAACGCATTATAACATGCACACTTTTTGTTTGTTTTTTATTCCTACGCACACCTCACGAAGGTGTCGATGTCACTTCAATCTTTAAACTGCTGATACTAAATTGAATCATACTTTTAAGTGTGGAGATTTTCTTGGAGTGTTTTTTTCCAAAATACATGGAACCTAAATTATGAGTGTATAAAGTCACATTTGATCATTTGTTTTAGCATGTGACATATTCACAAGGTTATTAGTTCCATTGGAACGTAAATGAAATTTCTTTTTTTTCCAACCGACGTTAACATGACAGCCATCCCTTAACTTGTTTGAGTACAGCCAATTGACTGAATGATATAATGACAATATATTATTTATGTATTCAAAGAAAAATTTTGTTTGCTTTTCAAACCAAAAGTTTTCTCTAAAAATTCTTTTTGAAAAAAAAAACGAATATAATTGATTGGTTACTCTCTACAATGAGCTTAATATAATTGTGTTGCATATTACTATTTTCAGTTTCTGTATAAAAGTGTACACTATATCGCCAAAGTAATAATAACAGCCAAATCAGCAGTATCATCATGATTATTTGATTATTTGCTTGAATTGAAATGAAGGTTTAAAATAAATTCTTATATACACACACAAAATTCAATTGCCAATGATTTTTTATATTTTATTTCTCTGCAATAACATTCACTGATGCTTATCGGTGGTGATGGTGGTGGTGCTACACAAAGTCATCCTTGTTTCCATTTTTCACATTGAAATGCAATGAAAGACATGTATATAAATACAAAATTAATGTAACGGGAATCATCCCTCCATCGTCGTCATAATCACATTTGGCATGCCTGCCTTTTCACTTTTGCTTGCGCATAATAATAATCAAATCACACATCAAATCCACCACTCTCTGCCAGCATTTCATTGTTATTATTACTATATTTACCTATTACATCTTTGTGTATATTATGTGATAGTCTGTGTGTATGTGTTTGTGCATGCATTTTTGTACCAAAAGCAGTTTGGGTTACCACGAAGAAAATGGATTTGATTCTATTGAGTCATCGTCATGTATACACCAGACAACAAAGCAGGGTAACTGATATCCATGAATGATAAATTGCATTGAATTGAGCAATAGAAAATGGGAAAAATGTGTGCATGTGCATTATATTATGTTTAAATGCTGTCGCTCATCGTCGTCGTCGTCGTCCCCACACACCAAGGATGCCAGAAAGTCACGCTAAAATTTTCAATGAATATAAATGAATAAGCAAACTGAATGGATTTAAAGAGACTACGTTGCTAATTTCAAATTACTACTACAATATGTTGAATGCTCTTTTGCCACCAAAGAAGGTGTACATTATTTACGTACAAAACTAGCCAGCAGGAAGCAACAAAATTTTTGAAAAAAAGAAGTATTTGAAAAAAATACAAAAAAAAGATCTTGTCAAAAGAAGCCAGTCAATGTACTCATCATTATCTTTTCACAAACTTTTTGGAAACCCCCGACGTAATCTTAATCTGACTTTAAATTTTACAAAAAAAAAACTTTCATGACATTGGTGCGTAGGTTACATCATATCACATCATCATCATATTAAGTAAACACTTTCGGTTAGAATGGATTTAGTGAAGCGTCCAGAAGAATGGATAGTTGGGTGGTGATGGGGCAGTTGATTATATTATATCAGGTGTACAGAATCCCCATTATGGTTAGTACGAATTATTATCCTCTATCGTAATCGGTAGCAATTTTGGCGGGGAAGAATGAGAATGCATGCATTGTCATTTGTCATGCTGTTTGTAGGTAGGTATGCATAAACGGCATCATCTGTCACGGTGTGGTGAGCTGGTTAAAGAAAGAAGAAAAAAATTCTAATCTCGGTAAATGTGGGGTTTTCCTAGTTTCCATCCCACCGCAAAAAAAAATCATGCAATCGATGCAACAAATATAAATTATTGCGACGCGTTGGAGAGAGAATAAGTTGCTTTCTCCAAAAGTGGGAAATATTTTAGTATAAGAAGTAGAACGATTATCTAATTGGGACAAACAAAGGGAGTGTATACCAATAGGGAATTTAGACGCACATCAAAAAAGGGAAAATCCCTGAACATTTAAATATCCATTACGTATTTCACAGAAGCTTTGATTTTTTAACCTAAAAAAATCTTTCATGATCATGATGATGAGGGAGTTTATGCCAAAGAAATTGACACGTGTACGTTGTTTCGATCAGTGTTCGTCTCACCACGAGAATTCGTGTTGATGGAATGGAAGTGGTAAATATACTGCGTCGTTATCTGTACTACAGAGGACGTACAGTAAAGATATTGTACCTGTAAACCTGTCATGCATGGATATTTCCGTCCTATCTAGTCATCCGCAAAAAAAAAATACAAATTTGTGTCCAGCCATTTCTTCCCCTGAAGTTCTGCAAATAAATGAGCCCCATAACATATACTTCTATGTATCTTTGTTTTTCCCTTATTTCTAAAGGTATGTTTATTGGCGATATGGTAGGTACTGTGTCGTGTACATTTTATAAATTATACTTTTACAATTGAGCTAATAAAAAGTATTTCGGGCATTTCAGCTATATTATCTAGTTCCAATTGGATGCGTAATATTATCTGAAAAACTAATCTAATGTGCTTTTAATGCTTAAAAAATATAATTACCTGTTTTAGTGTGCGTGTATTTGTATGAAAAATGTCAACATTATGTATCTTACATTGCCCCTAAAATCTCACACAAACTCAGACAAATAAAATGAAATATATAAACGGACAAAAAGCAGCATCAACGGTTTTTTAAAATTTTATTTGGTGAAAGTATGTTTATTATTTATGGTACTCAACTATAATATTTTACACGTATATTTTAATGTTGGATATATAGCAAATACCACAGTATGTGTGGAATATTAAATTAGAGAAGATTTCAGCATTATAAATAGGTAGAAACTGGATTAGTGGGAACGTTTGGATGGAAACCGAACAATAGAAAAACCGGCCACAACGTAACCCGGATCGATGTTGTTATTATACTCAGAAGAACACAACCGACAGTCGGATATACAAAATCCTACTCGAATATAGTTCGTCATGTCAATTGTTGTATTGTGCCCTTTGATAAAGATGCGGCGACTTGAGCCTGCTGCTGAGGAAGTTGCCCGGATCTGGAAATTGGTGACAATGTCCACTGGATGCAGCAGCTTCCCGGAAAGAGCAAACAAGTCCAGTTGCGGAACAATGACTACATTGTTCAGTGTAATGCTGAATAGCTGTTACAAAAAAAATTTGTCGTGTGTAGGTATAAATCTATAGGAATACGTTCATTAATTACACTCAAGTTTATTGAATTCAAATTAAGGGTTTCCTTCACATACCCGATTTCCTACGTCCACAAAATCCGGCTCCAGCGTTCGTACTGCCAACTCGTAGTCTCCCTCCAGCTCTATTAAAACTGTATAGTACAGACACTGCATTTCCTCGTTTCCCTGGGCCCTTCCTTTAGAATAATATCCGTAAAGGTGTTTATCCGCATGGTTCTGTATGAAATTAATCTTGTTGGCGTTTATTTTAGTGATGTGCGGGTCTTCGTGCGTTATAAGAGCGTCGGACTCATATTGCACCCCCCGGCTGTCTAATATCGACTCGCCATTGATATTCACAGCAAAAATCGTATTTTCATCATCGCAACCTGCACGATTTTCAAGTCTGTTAAAGCATAAAACGCCACCAATTGTGTAGAAGGAATTCCCTCGCACACACTCATTCTCTTCAAATAAATCCTGGTCACAACTTTCTCTTCGGGCTAGGCACATTCCAGTGACAACGTGGTATTCGCATTGTCCTCTAGCGTGGGTTTTACAACCGCATTGGTCGAAGCAAAATTTCCAACATTCCAGTGCACATTCCGGGCCTGAAAGCAAAGTTAAAGGTGCATACCTATAATACCTGATAATGGTGGAGTTTGGAGCTAATGAACGACTGTATTTTTGAGTCAATAATAATAATAAAAAGGTCACTCACGGATCAAGTTTCTGTCAGTTATAATGTTCTGACAACCTGCCGCTGGACTGCAGAAGCTTCGTTGATATACTGGACAGATCGGGTTCTTCTTAAGAGTGGTTCTCATAGTCGTTGTTCTCATGGACATTGAGCTCGGAATTTTAGGTGAGAGGGGGGAAGGGATGGCAGTTTTTAAAGATGTTTTAGTTGGTGCAACCATCGTGACATACCTTTCGCAACATGTATGCATGTATTTAAGTTGGTGGCAGATATTATATCGACTTGCGGGTGGGTAGCATTTTAAGAAAAACTGTGTACAAATTAGTGAGCAGTCCTTCTGGAACTTCCATTTACTAAATCCGTCATTGAACGGGATAAATATCGTGTCTTTAACTGCAAATATACAATGCATTTAAATTTAAATAAACATTTAGTAATGATGATGTGTAAAATATTTTTTAATTGACAATAAATTTAATTTTTTACTAAGATCCAAGCTGGTCCAGTACATTCCAGTTCCATTGGAGCAGCGGACATTCTTTGGTGCTAATACAAAAAGCAGATAAATCACAGAAAACTTTACCATTTTGAAAATTGCAAAATATGGGGACCAAAATTAAATTGCTTGAAATTGTGGGATTAAATAAAGTTTTGCCCCTGGCCCCTTTCAATGATGTTCAGCAATCAACTACTCGCGACAGCTACTCCGTTCTAAAGGGAAAATGCTCATGCAACACCGTTTCAGATTAAATCATCCGAATTACATTTTACAGGACGTACATTGAAAGGAGAACAAGGGATCTATCAATGTACCGTATTTTTAGTCATAAACTTTTCAGTTGCTTAATTTTTTTGCAATTTAGATGCGGGCTCTGAATTCTCCCATTTTTTATTTTTTTGGAGCTTCTCGATAAAATTTAACAACTTATGCATTTTGTTGCACCTAATGGTCAATAAAAATGATGCATAAAAGTTTTGGTAATAAAGAACTTGACATGTTCACCGCATCAACCCGTTTGTTTGTGGGTTGATATGTTGTTAATAGTTATCCATTATCCGGTTTTTCGGATAGCATTTATTGTTGCACATATTGTGAAATTGGCTGAACTTGCAGCATGCAACAGTTTAACCTTTAACATTGTAGCAATCTTCTTCTTTTTTAATACATAAATATTGCTCATTGGTCACGCGCAAAACCAGATGATGTAAATTACGATTATAACCAACTTTCTTTTCTTGTCATTATCCTTTCGTGCCCTCTTTAGCGCAGCATGCTA
>JAHZNC010002033.1:0-10512 GCA_027744095.1 Zhuqinia jingwanae | reverse complement strand
CATTTTAAGAACCACAAATTAAATGGGTTTTCAGTACTTATCACTCTCAGTTGTTGTTGTTGTTGTAGTTAAAATGCTATTAGGGTGGAGAAAAAATTATTACATCGTATCGTTTTAAAATTCGCTTAAATTTTTTTAGATCATATTTTTTTTACAAGCACACACTAAACCACACACAAATAAAAACCAATTAAGTAACAAGTACCATGAAAAAGTATTTTGCATAACAAAAATAATTACAATTATAATAACAATAGGCAAAAAAATCTGATAAAAGGTTTTTTAAGAATTGGGTCTTATTATTATATTTGTCGGAATAATACTACACACGCACTTAGCTTACTAGAAAGAAGCATACATTTTGTATTCAAGTATTTTTATTACTTTTATTGAATTTCAGGAAAAAAAACTACCAACATCACTCACTCACACACACATCCCATCCCAGATCACAAAACATGCAAGAAATTATTATAATTATTATTATTATCGGTAAACAAATACATAGTTTTGCATTTTTTCTCTCTTTCTTGTGGCGATGATCATGATATGATGATCATGATGACGTGGTGGTAGGTGATATTTTTTTTTTTGGCGGTCGCAGTCAAGTCTGCGTCCCTGATCATGATCTAGGATTTTTTTTAAATTGTGTGTAGCCTTTTCATTCATTTTTTTCCCTTTATAAATAAATGCAAACAGACATATTATGACGGGTTTTTCTTCTTGCTATTGTTGGTCTCATAGAATGTATACACATAATAAAATATCCGACGACGATGAGGTACCTAAATATTTTCGAGATAAAAAAGTCTCATTTATAACTTCTTTTTTCATTCATCATTTTATTAAATAATAATATCTTCTGCATATTTATTTTCATTATTCAAATTTTTACAGTAGTGATCACACAGATTATATATATATAATTTTTTTNAATAATATCTTCTGCATATTTATTTTCATTATTCAAATTTTTACAGTAGTGATCACACAGATTATATATATATAATTTTTTTTATTCAAATACTAGTTTGCACATTTGACACGTGTATAATAATTGGAATTGGGATAGTACTAATAAAAAAATATATGTATATTATGCATTGGTTATTATTGTCAATGAAAAAAATCCTTAACGATCGCCCAATTATTTTGACTTTGACACGTTCCACAACATGGACAACAACAAGAGTAACAATTTGCAAAACGATGAGGAAAAATAAAATGGGGAGTTGAATGAATCGTCATCATCATCAAATCAATTTCAATCCAACTATACCAGTAATCATCATTCACTACCGCACACACAAAGGACAAAACAAAGTATTCCAATTATTGTTGTGTTGATGAATTAATGTGAGTTGTTTGTTGAGAAGTGCAATAAAAGTAAATACTATATTATATTCCCTTATTGGATCTTGAATTAGTTAAATTGAAAATTACTATATGAGGAGGAGGATGATGATGAGAAGGATGACTATGGGAAAATAGAATGAAAAGGCTAAATAAAAAAAGATATAAAATATATGGTAATTAGAATCGTTCTGCAATGTCAGGAACTTGGACGCGAAGCGAACGATATGAAAACAATTATGCAAATTTTAAGAATCAGAAGCCGTTTCTACAAGACAAAACTGACACAAGAGTGAAGACGAGAGAGAATGAAAAAGGGATGAAGCTATCATTTGCAGATTGTAAATTAATAGTTTTGCTGCTAATTTTTTTATGTTGTTTTTTGTTGCTGATGATGATGATGAACATTGAACATGTAAGAACAATCAACGCTACTACAAAACACACACGGCGCGCATCAACTCACAATTTAGCTGTTTGATGTTTTTTGCTGTGCTTTTTTATATCTGGGATTTTTATCGCTTGTTTAATTATCAATAAAAATTACAAATAGAATTTATTATCGGCCATCTAGCCGTTTACACTAATTACATGTTTGTCAGTAAAAATAAATAAAAGTTTTCTCATGTTGTTTGTTGTGGACTTGTCTACATTTTGCATGGCCAATGTCATGAGCAAATAATAAGCTGTACAAAAAAATATCACGCGTTAAAGGCATTTGACAATGGTAATTAGGAAGTAGGTACTAGACGCATAAAAAGAGGATGCGAGTCTTAAAATCTAGTTGATATGAAATGATGAGAATGTGAATATCTAATGAATTGCTTACTTTTATGCTTTTAATTGATGAGTAACTAAAGCCTGTTTTATAGCAGGAAAAACTAATATCAATAATATTGCAAATTTTATAATAATAATTGTTTGTACACATAAGGTTTTTTTCTCTCATAACCACCAAAATAGTATAGAAAATTTAATTATGATAAATTCATTAAGAAAGGTATTCCGGATAATTTATATATTTTTTATATGCATACTTTTTTACCAAGTGGATTAAAAGTTGAATAGCCGCTGCAAAACATGTTTAGAGATAAGCATAGTAGTAGCAGTAGTATAACTTCAACAAGGAATAAACTGGTTGCGATTTTAAGAATTTTTTTTTATGTAGACCAGACTAGAAATTTATTTTGATCGGTGACGCCGACGCCAAAATGAAATCTAATTAATAAGTTGGAAAAATTTAAAACAGTAAACGTTGAAAAGGTATATTCTAAAGCGGGAACACGAAAAAGAAGATAGAGAAACCTCTGCATTCGTGTAACTGCCAAAAATATATAACTTTTCTGTATGGCGTATTTATTGCACAAAGAAAAATCATTAGTAGTATATCATGTGATTATCATCATCATTACCCGTTTTATTCCCATCTTTTTGCTGATCAATGAAAAATCGACACCACACCATAATATTTACTCGTTTAGCGTAGATCACGGATCACGTTTGACTTGATTTTTGATCGTACAACAAAAATTGAAACGGGGCATTAGTATTATATACTTCCTTGCCATCCCACATTTACCATATCGAGCACTAATTAAGCGTTAGCATAGCGTCATGATTAGGTGATTTTTACGTTGAAACCGGGATATAAAAATATATTGTAGTCATTTTTATTATAGTTGCTATTTAATGACTAATTTTACTGTTCAAGGATGAATAGAGAGTTTGCACATACTACCATTTCATCATAATAAAAAATAATTTTTCATTTATTTGCTTATCTCAAGTTATTATACTTGAGTGTCCTCTTCTTATTCGGTTCCATTCCGTTTTTAGCATTCCCATTGTATTTAATATAAAACTCATTATCTACCAATTAATCAACTGACCGACGAGAGATATCACAAAATATGGTCACGATCATTTTTTTAAGGGGGAAAAAATTAAAACACAACATGAGTGAGCAGTCGGGAATTCAAGTTCATTATCAAAATATTTTTCTGTAGGAGGTTCTATAAGGTTCATTGCTGTGGTCATCATAATAAGCACATAGTTATTATGTATGTGTATATAATCCTATTATTATACCTACCTTTTATTAATAATATATCCTACCTTGATCTTGAATCATGAAATGTCTCATAGCCCAAGTTATTAAACCTTGTGCAGTATTGATAAAACCCTAATTTTATTTTGATTTCGCTCTGCTGCTGGATGTACTCCTTGCTGTTTTACTATTGGAAGTCCCAATCACTAATTACCTGAGTAAATTTTGCTTTTATATGAAAATGTCTGTGTGCGTTGTATGAACCCACGAGAATGAAATGAATCCGGTCCTCCTCAACAATGAGCCATGACCACTGCCACTGTCCTTTGTGTGTTCTGTGCTCTTCTTCACCACTCCAAAAAAATCAGCGAAATCCCAGCGTTATTTCTTTCATCTTTTTTTTTTTTAATCATGTTGTATAGGTATCATAAATGTACTTTTCATTCAGCTTGAAACCAGTTCAGCTCAATTAGCGTATGAATAGTAAAAATATGTGCAGGAAAAAAATATGATTTAACACGTCAGACAACAGGGAAAACAATTTCTCCAATATATATATTTTTCTGTATTGCAAATATATATTTTTATTACAACTTTAGCTATTTGCTCTTGATCCTGATGTTGTTGAATATTATGTATCGTATTTCAAGATCACGCCTCCTGTTTTCGTGATGATGATCCTGGCGTGGGTCTGGTTTTTTTTGCATATCACGTTCACTGTTTTTTTTTGTTACTATCAACAAATAATGTATTTTTTATACATCTTAGTAGCATAATCATTTTAGTTGCAACTACTACTACTACTATCATTATTATCATCATGGTCATCATGAGACAAAAAAATTAAACTCTGTTTAGATTTGCACCTAAGATGTAATTCAAGTGAGCATAAAATATCTAATAAGAAGGATGGTGAGTATATAGCGTCGTGGCTCTTTCATACATTTGCTGAACTCTGATCATCACATGTTACATAATTAAAAATAGTTATACAACAAATTGTATAATGTTTGGAGTAGAAAAAAAAAAGAATTCAGAGATGAATTAAAAATTCCCTTGAAAATTCATACATGAAACAAGATGACAAGATGAAATAGCGTATTATGTGCCTGGAATAATACATTTGAACAATGACAGGAATTGAATATTGAATGTCCAGACCAAACAAAAGTTTTTGGGACACCCTTCTTTTTTTGTAATTGGAACAACATTTTGAAACGTAATACATTTTGTTTATGGAGGGATCGCACTCTTGTAAAATGAGCCTCATTTTTGTATGACGACATTATATATCGATTTTTGCGTTTAACATTCCTTCCAAATGTAATAGCACTTTACTACTTGCAACAAAAGTATCTATCTATAAAGTCTTTGCCCTCATCTCATGAACAACCACTACTACTGCGTATATTTATCATCACAATACAATCGACAATGAATGATATTGAAACTCCGGGTGGATAGTGGTATAGAAAAAAAAGGAGATTGGATATTCCAGGTTCAAAAATCTCCAATCAACTTATTTTCTCCGGCTACTTTTCTTTTTGCTCCTTGTCTACCTTTTTTCTTCTCTTGTGTGTATAATCAAGAAATTGCAATTGGTTTCGTTTTCTTTTCAAATGCTTTTGTGCTGACTCATCCTGATGGCATTTTCTGATAAAGTAATAGAATCAAACTAAACGACCTGGCTCCCGATTTTTGAAGTCAAATTTCACTCGTGGCACTTGTGCTATTATATTTCCTTTTTTCGAAGCATATATACACAATAAGCACAATGGCCAGCAAAAATCGTAATCATGGAGTGCTATAGTGCTAATGACCTGCATGGAATAAAAACATGTTTCTCCGTTTTTGCAAGGTAATTAAATGCTTTTAGAAAAGAATTAGAATTATATACTTGAACGTTTTATAAATTTCTCTTTGTTTTGAAAAACTTAGGTGCTACAAATATTGTCAGATTGATGGTTATTAATACATGTACTGTCGGTACACATATTTACGACATTGGTTTATGTTGAGCTTGATAAGAGCGTAAAGTAACAATGGAAATTATGGAAGTGTTCTTAATTTCATAAGGAAACACTTAACCATCATATCATGTTAACCAGTTTTTTTGTAACCATTTTACTATTCTGCTTATATGCTTCTGTGTGAAGTGAGCTATGTTGTTACGAATGCTATTATATATGATCTCATACATTCTTTCTTTTTTTAAAGTAAGCCACGAATTATCACAATTTTTTTTAGTACAAGTCATGAAAAAGACGTTAAGCGCAAAACGGGTAGCCACATGACAAACGTGTACGACAACATATATGCACGACTGATCCACCAGTCCAAAACAACTACTACTACTGTGTGCAGTAATGTTCACAAATCTTTTTGCCACTTGTGTTTTCATGATGATGATGATGATGATGATGATGATAATAATGATAATGATGATGATGACGATGGGATAATATCAACAACAAGATCATGTTTTTCAGTTTGTGTTTTTTGTTGAGGATTATACTGAAAAAGGTGGTTTTGGTTTGGATTGTTTTTTTTATGTGCCTATCTGAGTATTAACAAAATATAAAAAATCATGCAATACACAAAACAGGAAAACTAGATATGTTTTTTTACCAAGATTATGTCATTTTATACTTCAAAGTGGTGGTCCGACGTAAACACAATTTGGCATGAGCATGTGTAGTAGGTAGTTATAGTGGCCTTTTGAAAACAATGTCTTTTGTGTTTTTGAGTAGGTAATTAGTTTATGTTGTGCTGTGCTCACACACACACCACACACACAAAACACATACTAAGCAAGCAATTTATGATCGCTAGTCACCAGGAACAAAAAGTTTCTACACATCATTTGTAATTAAAACAACATTAATCACGTAGGAGTGGTCTTGCATATAATTTAATGTATGTAGGCAGGTATACTACTGTGCTGTGATGTTGTTGTTGAGTATGACTTTTTGTAGAGTAGTAGAGTAGCAAATTAATCCAGTTGAGTTTAAGGTAACCAAACCACACATTATTATGGAGTAGAAAGGCAAATTTATAAGAATTTGGTAGAGGCTTTGGTTCCTCCAACAAACTCAAATTCAAACTCAACTCATCATCTATCTAAAAGGACACAAACACATACTTTTTTAATACACGAAAAGACATTCTTTTTTTAAACATGGTTAATATGGCTTTGTGTAAAGCACGATATGAAAAGAAGGAGAGATTAATTTGGCACTGCGGTGGTGGGCAGTAGTAGTAGTGTGTAGTCCAATTTACAACATTCAGCAAAAAGAGCAAAACATACAGATAATGCAATAAAAAAAGTGTAAACATTTACGGTTCTTTTTTTTAATTGAAGAAAGGACAAAAGATAATCTTTTATTATTGATATATAGGTACTCGCATACATACATGGTACCTTGCATTTACATTAATACTTATTCAACCATGTTTTTTTGTGTGTTTTTTTGTGTAAATAAATATGCTTTGTGTAGTTTAAGTAGTGTGTCTTTTCGTTCTTCTGTGTGAGTGTGGTCTGATGAGTCCAAATTCAACTAAACCAAAAAAAAAAAATTTGATGTGATTCACTGTGAGGATTTATTCTCTGTTCTCTTCTTCTGCTAAAAAAAAATTTGTAGGGAAAAAAACTTTCGGTCGGTAACTTTTTTTTGCATTCTACTTGCGCACTTAACCTTGAAAGTCTCTTTTTTATATTCATTCCATCGAAATGCTCTTCTGGTTTCAAATTACATGTACAGTTTCTTCTCAAGTTCAGCCAGGAAAATGCATCTCTTGCGATGATGTTTATACTACTACCACCATCAACACCACACACACGTAAGAAAAGATGTAATATAAGGTGCATAATATTTGTTACATTATCTTTTATCCCATTTACTGCGCCCTGTGCCATCATCGTCATGATCATCATCATAATACAATAATCATCAACATCGTCATCACTGCCATAATAATAATGAGTCGCATAAAAGCAAGGGGAAAAACTAAATAAAAAACATGCATTTCATGAAATACATAATGTGTGCGTGTTTTTAGCGTTTTTGGCGTTGTTTATTGTTGTTGACAATGATGTTGCACTGTTACCGTTGTCGTTGTTGGTGGCGGCGGTGGAGAAGGAAAGATCAAGAATGAAGTCACTCTGGTTTATAAACATGCGCATGTTTGAATGTTTTTTTGAAAGCCTATTTATTTTTTGCATGAGAGATTTTCTTATTTCTCTGCCAGTGTGACAAATGACATCGACCGCAAGAGATGTAATGTGACATATTCAATGGATAATAGATACATCCACAACAGCAACAACAATAACGCAGACAGCAGCACTCCTACAAAAAAATTTCCTTGCATAACAGCATCATATGCATTTTTTGCATACATGTTTGAATGGGCAGCATTAAACATGGTTTTCAGTAAGAATTTCAATCTCTCACAGAAGATTTTGATAATAATAATAAAAAATGAGTCGAGTTTTGAGTCTCATTTTTATATTTTCTGATGAATGACACTCTCAAAAAAATGCGAATCTTTTAAAATACACAAGAACTCCGAGAGAGTTTATACAAGTTCAAGTTACAACAGCAAATTGTGGTATTAAAAACTTGGTTTATGGCGAAGGTGGTAGTGATGGTGGTGGTGGTGATACTTAGGTAATCCAAGCCAAAAGCTAGATTTATTCACTTTGCCTGTTTGCCACATTACCTTATTCGTCAGAGTTTAGAGAGTACACTTGAATTGAAACCTAGAAAAGATCTCTCTTTTTCGCTCGCAAATCTCTCATCTGCACCCCTCTGCTCTTTGGTCTTTGTGGTGATGGTATAAGGAAGGTAAAATGGTGGCAAATATTTTTTAACGGTTTTTATTTTTTTAATGCTTATTGTACTTATGCTTCATCCTTAAGTCATAAAATGGGTTACAGTGAGCTACATGCTAAAAACGCACACATCCAAAAATATACACGCATACCTACATTCACATGCCTAGCAAATAAATCAGAGGTGCACAGTAAAAACTTACAGAAATTGCTCCTGCAAAAATTTTATACTGACGCAAACTGACTGGGCGATGCCCAAAATACAATGCAAACCCATTTGTCATCTACATACTTATTTTTAAGATTCATACATTTGTAATGTCATCCTCTATTAACTATATGGCTAGAATGGAATTAGAATGTACACAATAAGAAAAGTGACGAACGAACGATGATGATGGCGAAGTCATAATCATGGAAGAGATTTTTTTATAAGAAGAAATGATCAAAAGAACAAACGGCTTTAGTATGGCATATAGCGTCAAAGCAGCAGGCAGCAAATAAATTGAGGTTTTACCTTGCCTTTAAATGCAAACATTGCAAATAAAATTGTATACTATATTATGATGGCTATAAGTTGCTCGTTGTTCTTTTATTCCTCTCTCTCTCTCTCTCTCTCCCACTTCCCACGTTCATTGTCTCTGGTTTTTGGTTACTTACCTAAATAATACGTCACATGTGTCAGCCTATTGAATAAAGAATATATATACGTACAGAAAAACTCGTAAGTAAGCATACATTTTATTCATGCTATTCACCGGTAAAAAAAAGTATACATATATATACTTTGCTTCATGATGAATGAGATTCATTTGTCATTTTGTACATCATCAAAATATCATATGCATCCAAGTAACATGAAGGAAATAGACGAGAATCGAGGCGAGGTAAAAAAAAAAAATTGTTGTGATTGTGATTTGACAACCAATTTTGTTTTCAAAATGACGACAAATCAAAATTCATATTATCATATTCAAGCTGCTGTAGCAGGGTTCAGATTTCGCAGTTGAATGTGTCACATACAGATATTATTGGAGGTGTGTGTGCTTTCCTTTCTATTTCGTATTGTTAGTCTGGTGCTGGTGAATAAAGATAAGTATTTGTGATTCATTTTGTGCCCACTTTAATGTCAGCCCCTGATTAAAAGAGTGAGACCAGAACAAACCCAGAAGAGAAGCAATTTATATCTGTATATATATGTATACTCGTTGTACAATGTGAGTTGTAGCTTTGACAAGTAATATTTTTCATTCAAAAATACGCGACATAGAAAAATCTAAGCTTTCTAACAATAAAAGGAAATCCAAGAAACATAAAAGAGCACAGAGACTTGCAGTGATATTTTAGCTCTCTGTAACAAGCAAACTCAGACAAAATACTATTAGACATGATACATTTTGGAAAAGAATTTCCATCGTCACTTGCCCTTACACAGCTCACATTTTTATCACAGTATACAGCTATCAAATTACAGATTAAAAATAAGAATGCCATGGGCCATTGACAACTTTTTTAGAATAACCTATTTCATCACATAGTTAAATACAATTTTGTTAACGGTTTAATAATAGTTTTAATTAGCTTTTTTTTTAAAGACAAATAGGCATATTATTTTGTTTTGCAATACAGTAATTTATGCGTGCGCATAATAATTAAGAGGGCAGAATTAATTTTTAAAAAATAAATAATTATCTCCTTTTCCCTCCTTTTATTTACATGGTCAAGTGTTGCTTATATACATATATTGGTCAACTAATGTTTAATTTTGATTAATTAGCTAAGGAAAATAATGTTCAAAAGTACAAATTTACAAATAAAATGGTACGGCCTCCTACTAAAAAAAATTCCACCAAAAATGTCCCGAAAATTATACTACTACTATTATCTCATAATGTTCAAGGAAACTCCATTTTTGACACAACAGAATTGAGTGGATGCAGATTACTTTTCCATCCATCTTTTTTGTCTTGAGTAATTTCTAATTTGAAATTAGCAGGCAAATGAAAAAGCACTAAATCACAACATTTTGCAAACAGCAATCATAATAATTATTGTTTGCTTGAGATGCTTGGGACTTACAACCAAAGTTGTGGTAATCATGGCGCACACAAGTTAATTCAGAATCGTCATCATATATAATTCATTAAATGAATATATACCTACCTATGTGAGTACTTACAACTTGTATAAAAATCGCATAATTGGATGGGATGTTTTTGTAGCAAACATGTAAATTATTTATAAAGGGATGGGTTATAGCTAAGCACATTTACTTTGT
>JAHZNC010002032.1:0-13970 GCA_027744095.1 Zhuqinia jingwanae | reverse complement strand
TAATTATAATGATCCCTGGGATCAATATAATGGTCCCAAGGATCATTATATTGATCCCTCGAGGGATCATTATAATGATCCTTGGGACCATTATAATGATTCCTTCCTAGACTGAATGTATTGTTGTTTTGGTTAACCGCAGCTTACAACGACAAATTTTGCGCGCTGGATGGACACTCGGCGGAGAGCTCGTAGTCGTAAACGCAATGACGGATCTATGGTGACGACTACGACTATTTGCTACACTGAAAAAATTAACACATATTTTGGCAGCATCCGGGATTGTGACCCAGTAAATTGTAGATTATGACAATAATTATTAAACTAGTACGCATGAATGACCAATTATAATTGGTTGACGTTTTCTGTGCGTAAATTTAGAATGCAGGATTCAATCCATGTCATGGGCCATGGAGTAGCGTGATATTCTTATGAATTGTTTTTATATCTATATTTAAAGTTTGACATGATTAATTAAATCCATCCAAAATGAAATACTTAATGACTGCAGCTTGTTGCAATGCAGTTGTTCACCTTATGCATATTTTTAAAAGGTCATCAATGCTATTTAAAAAAAATTCAGGTATGTGAATAAAGTGATCCATTTTTAAGAAGGTTCACCTTTTATGCATTGCCTAAAATAAATTTATTTATTTAGTTTATTTTTTTTTACATTTTGTACACAGTACATACTTTCAAGGTTTCAAGTATAATGCAAATTAATGCATTTTTTAAAATTTCTTGATTAAAAAAACATTTATGTTTTTTATCCATTTATATTACGTCTTCAATGTTGAGTCCCTTTTGTGAAGCATGAAAAGTTATTTTGTACAGCCATCGACTGCATTCAGGCCCATGTTCCACGAACTATCCTGTAGGATAATACCGTTTGCCCTTGCTGGGTAAATGAGACCAAGTTAGTTCCGTGTCGAGCCATAGCAGTGGAATCCCCACCGATTTTATCTTCAAACTTACAACCCGTTTTAGAAAACAACCAAATACTATAACCCTCTGCAACCTTTCCATTGGCTAGGTTTAATTCCACGGTGCGTGGATTATAACTGTTGGAATGCCGGCCACAAAGATTGTGGCACTGAGCTCGGGATACGTAGTGTGTGACTTTAGAAAGGTACTTCTTGAAGGTAACTCTAATTGTCTTATCGTCTCGAGGCAACTTGGGTACAAAGAACGAGCAAACTGGCTTTCTATCATTCAGTTTGATGGTAGCTTGTCTGGTGTTAAAAGAGTATGACTTGAGGTAACTTTCATCATCACAGTTTGGCGTTGCAAATGCTACTAACTGAAATGGACATCCTCGTGTACGTAACGATACTATAGTTTCCTCCGCAGACCGAATATGGTAGCATCGTTTGCTGACATCTTCATTTGAAAATATTTGGGAATTTTCACCTTTTGATATAAAATATAACATGTTTTAATTTTATTAATATTTTTTGCGATATACTACCCTGCAAATTGGTGCATAATATAAATTTGATGTTATACCTATTTGATTGAATGAAACTTTTCCGCAATTTGGTTCATAATTCCTTTGGACAAAAGGAGTTGCCAAGGCGCCTAAAACGCAAGAAAGCACGAAAATAGTTAATATTGAAACCATTTTCTTGCCGAGCACGTACACGAATTTTTATTTTAGTATAATTATGACTTGTACAGTTTATCTATATTATTTTGCTGATTTCCTGACTGATGTGCTACATGCTTTGATATTTGATTAGCAACTGATAATATTGGAGCAAATAACCAATTTTATTTATACCCAAAATTATTCTACCAAAACTTCCAGTATGGAAGTTATATATTAGTAATTGCGTTAAATATTTTACGCACGCTCCAGCATTCTGCAAGTGGCATAATGATGACAATGACGTATTTGTCGCATTATTAATAACGACCATTATGAAATTGTGACGTGAATTAATATGGTTATAACTTTTTTTTCATTATTGGCAGATGCATGAATCTAAATCCTTTTTCAGCTTGGTTGAGGTTTTTGGTAAGGAAGATTCATGAAATTCTGGGAACAAGTTATATATATATATATATGCTCATACCAGTCAAATTAGTCAAAAATTTTAATTAAAGTTGTTTATTGGAGTGTGCAAGCATAAAATTGTATTTTTTGCATCGTCTTTTTTGACGCTTGATGTGGTATTTTGGTTTCTTAATATATGTTACATCAAAAGCTTAATTTTATTTTTCTACTGAATAGCCAATAATGCAAAAGTGCTATTGCTATGCATGTAACCAAAATTACTAAGGCATATACAGTTATTATTGAGTTCATTGTAGTTGTGGTTAGACATTGTCATTGATGGTTTATGGTAAAGTCAGCGACATGTTATACTTTTGTCTGTGCAACTTCCGCTTTCAAAAATATTATACCTATTATGGTAATACATTTGCTTATGTTCATGAAATCATGAATTTAAATCGAGTCATTGTCTTTGGCTACAAAACCGATAATGTAACTGTAATGTGACTGCATTAATGTTTCGTCAATATGATGCAAGGACAATTAATTGCATAAGCATGCATCACTCACTACTTCTAATATCACTTTAGCTTATAATATACACTTTAAAAAGTATCAAGGTAGCTTTTTATTAGTCATTGTGACTTTTATTCGACACATATTGATTCAGTGTTACATATACCTAAACTGACAAGCATATGCGCCAAAAAAACGAAAATAAAACGGTATTGACATACTATGGAAATGATTCAGAAATAATTGAATCACGAATAACGTACTGTCTGCTAGGTACTTTTGTTACTTTATTTTTCCCCAAAATGAAAAGAACGGGTAATTATGAACTTTTCAGAGAAAAAATTATTTTGAGATGTGGCTCGAAAGTGATCAAACAACCTTTGTTTCAAATCCAATATTCAAAAACGTACATATAATGTAGTTTTCTAAAGACAGGAAAAATTTAAGATTGCCTCGTGGTATCATCAAAATTGATGTTGCTGAGAGACTTGCTACATGCATAAAAGTGGAGAAAGTAGACAGTGAAAAGAGCTGTGAGGGGGGTGCGTGTATAGACACATACTTAACTAAGTATTATATAGGCGTTACATTAGAAATAAATGTAATGTATATTATTGCCATTACATATACCTCTACTGCTAATATAAAAGCTATCAACTATAACTTAATGTTATATGTATGATGATAGTTTTTTAAAAATGGATGGACTCCTTTTCACACGTTTCCGTCACACATTAATATACATAGCTACTGTTGTACTAGGTAGCGCTAATTATCATGTAGGATAGTACTTCCGGCATTTCTAGAGTAAGCGCGACCAAGTTAGCTCCATGTCGAACCAATGGAGTGGAACCGTCTTTATTAACAATTTCATCCTCCTTTTCGCACTCTCGTTTAGAAAATAACTTAATTTTGTGTTCTACTGTTACATTCCCATCATCCCGAAAAATTTCGATCTATGATTTCTGGCAATATTGTAGCATCCTGCTTTACTCACATTGTAAGTATCTTTTTTATCGTGAAGATGGAACTCTACTCTAATTTCTTTACCGTCGGATGGCGGTATATTTTCATTTGATAGGCGAAATGAACAAATGGGCTTTCTCTTCGCCAGTTCATTGAGTTTGACAATGAGATTTTGTGCAGAGTTCAAAGGGGATGAGCTCAACTCACTTTCTTTGTCACTGTTTTGCGTGGAAAACGCTGACAATTTGTAAAAGCAGTCTTTGGTGTTTAGAGATATTGTGGTTTCCACACTCGAGTTAATAATGTGACAACATTTGTTGACCTCCTCGTTTGAAAATTCTTCCTTGTTATGTCCTACGGAGAAAACATATATTCATTTAATGTTCGTGTTAAACAAATTAATTTTTTTTTCAACCTCAAATGTTTTTCATATATTCAATCACAGATTACCAGTTTGAAGGAATGAAATCGTTCTGCAATCAGGTACCGTGCGCTTTTGGAGCTTGCAATTAGTTGGGGCTGCTAGTGCACCCAGAACTCCTAAGTTTAGGCAAATGATTCCCAAAACCAACATTGTATCTTTGAAAAATACTTTACCTGAATTAACTTAATATGATGTGTACAGATGAATATGTTGGTGTGTACCTATTTACTTCCTAACAACTGCTGTAACTTTCGGTACTCAACTTGCAATTTGTGATGATGAATGATCTCAGATGCACTGGTCAAGTTAATATATATATTTTTTTTTTAAACGTTACGTCTAATTTTTAATGGTTATGCTGGAACCACTAGTTTACTGTGAGGAGAAGTATGTTTCAGTATGTCTGTCTTTAGTCTGTCCACACGATAATTTAAACCCGATTTCAAATTTCGAACCTGTTTTCCCCAACCAATAACCTACCACCGCCCTGTCTAGAAACCTGTGTATTTTCAACCGAATAATCGGTGTACTCCAGGGCATCCAATATTTTCACTCCAGTATAACATTTATACCTGGTGAAACCTCATTAAAAAGGTATTTTAAAGTAGCACATAAAGTATATGTGAGACAGGAGACACTGTCTGCAAACATGGTAAAAATGAAATCGCTCTTTTTACAGCATTATGCTGTACAATTATATTACTTATAATGCAACGACTTAAAAAAACGCGATCTCTTATGAGTCACTCATAGAATACACTCGTGCATCCATTAATAAAAACTGTATTATTTAAAAATATTGACACGTTTTTTTGACACGAAAACATGTTTTTAACACCTGCTTCCACCGATTTTTACTGAACTAGGTATATATACATACATAACATCATCACCTTCAAAACATATTTACTCCCTTCATTACGTAATTTGAGTTACGTAATTCTCTTTAAATTATGGCGCAACTTTAATTACGTAATATTTTAATTTTACTTCTACTACAGCGGTCCACTTTTATACCGTTACTTTATTTATTTATTTTTGGTGTACCTGTGTGATGGGTTTTAATGTATTGAGTGAATTATCTCATTTAATCGAATGGTAAGCATGAAATGCATCAAACTGCTAGATACACGATTTGAGTCGACGTGTTCATGGAAAATGGAAATGTCCCGAGAAAATTGTACTGGTTACTTACTGGGGACAATTTACTTTACAAATTTAAAGAGTTTATAGCTTTATAATTATTGATGTTGATGATTGGTGCATCATGAAATTATTGCTGGTTAACGATTCAAAATGTGCCCAAATTGTTTGTATTGGTCATTACTTGATTAAAGTGACATTTTAGTATACCTATATTACATGAATGACGTGTACACATATATGCACATAACAAACAAGGCAAAATTAAACAAAGCCATGAATGTCTGCTGAATGTACCTATCAGATAATGATGCTGATGATGATGCACACTCCGTTATGTATTTAGAGGCTACACCGTGGTTACTCGTGCAAAGTTAGTGAAAGTGACAGCTTGTAGTATTTGTCCCACAAAATAACAAAATGGTTAGACATAAAAGCGTAAAAGGTAAATCCGATGATCAGTTTGATACAATTTTTTTATTACGATTTTCTAGTACATTGCAATGTACCGACTGACTAGGTCTAGGTATACATTTTAAATGTTGGCAATGTCAATTTAAAGTATTATCCAATATGCAATTATAAAATATCGTAACTTGCCTTATATTATATTATGGTGGTCGTCGCGCAATTTGTGTTATGTACTGCATACTGGTTGTAAGACNTGCAATTACAAAATATCGTAACTTGCCTTATATTATATTATGGTGGTCGTCGCGCAATTTGTGTTATGTACTGCATACTGGTTGTAAGACATGATGACTAACATGATGAAATCATGTTAATGGGTCTACCAGATAGCGCACAGAATCTCTCTATGTACCTTGGCATTGACTGACAAAAAAGTGTGGGTTTATGTGTCAATATTTTGTCCAGAAAACCAATATTGAATATACCATTTATACAAACAATTACACATCTCTATCCATGTTGCAAAAATTGTGTTTTTCTTTTTAAGAAATTGAACATTTTACCAAAATATCCTTTTATATTCTTGCATAATATTCCTGATCCACATTTGAATTATTATTAAAATAAGAATATGTAGACTTCAATAATAATTGTGAAATAACAACTAGGTATTTTATCATTGTGTTTAAATTAGCTTAATCTTGAATGTTTTAACCAGTTGTTCATTTTTATTTTTAATGTGGCGATATTAAAATCAGGGGAGAATAAATGACAATAAATATTTTGTGCATCATGAATTATAAAACACGGAATTTATGCTGATGTGTTGTTGTTGGATTAAATCACATAGGTACATACTTTCAATTGTGATTAGATAAAATATGTACAATAGAGCAAAAAACACATGCAATTCCATGTGGAAATATTCAGTTTTTTTAGAAACACAGATTGTCTGTCAAACGGGATTTCTAAAACTGATGTACAGGTTTTTATACTACATGATGATTCCCATTTACGCCCGGATGTCTCATAAAAATTGAGAACAACAGGTTGATGAAAGCATTTTATTACACTTTTCCACGTTAGCAATATTACCACAATAATTAATGTAAAAAGTACCTTCTGCTATATTTTTTTTTGAAGATATGACTGCTTGATAATATTGTGCTAGTACAGTGTAAAGTATGTTTACAAAAGGAAATAAAATGTGTATTTAAAATCTCTGGTTTATGTTGTTATGAAAATAAATTTACATAATGGGGGCATTGGCATTTGTGAAGCCATGAAGTTGAGTAGGAGGTGCAGCATTTCCCCGATACTATTTATTCGAGTAACATTAATGATATATTTAGAAATCATTTAGATGACAATGTGAAAAATATATTTTTGGATTCGTATGTTGAAATAATCCAAAAAAAGAGTTAAAATTTGAACAATGTTGCATAATAACAAAGTGAAATTTGTCTGAACGTAAAATAATGACACATTGACACCAATTTATATACTACTGTATTCCAAAATTAGCAGCGGATTAAAGAAACGAGGTATTATTGACAAAAAAAGGAAAGTATAATGCTTGTATACTTACTATCAAGTTATTGGGTCGTAATTTTTGTCTAATAAACTGATATTGTATTAATTATCAACAATGACGCTATGGTTAATTTTTTTTTTTAAATGTGAACATTTCAATGGAGATTTGGAATATCAATGATGTATGTAAGTAATGTATAATATGTAGACCATAAACGTTGTCTGGTCTGGTCCCCAGTTTTGAAGATAAAATATTTTTACTTTTGTTTTTGCTTGAAAATACTCTAATTTATTACTTCAAATAAAAAGTTACAATGTTTATCGTTGAAAAAGTATGAAAATGTACCTGATTTTTAGTATAAAATGCGTCACCTTTTTGTGTTTTTGCTTGAAAATACTCTAATTTATTACTTCAAATAAAAAGTTACAATGTTTATCGTTGAAAAAGTATGAAAATGTACCTGATTTTTAGTATAAAATGCTTCACCTTTTTGCAAACCTGCATCAGAACACAAACAACCACATTCTAGTAAAAAAATATATACAATTATCAGTATCAGTCAATAAAGTGTTTTTACAGAGACAATCGTTAATTTAAAATACAATAGAATCTATTTCTCCTAAAAATTTCATACAAAAATAGTGTTTCAAAATTTATTTTTTTCTTAAAAAATAACTTTGTAACTTTTTCCCCAAAAAATGTCGGGGTGCAACCGAATAATTATATTACTGATTTTTATTACTGAGTTCAGTAATAATACAGAGTCCACAAAAACGGTAAGTAGATTGGAAAACCGTTTAAAAAAATAATTTTCTGGAACCTATGCTGGTAACTATATAGCTGTAAATGCTTTTACAACTTTACAGACTTTTGGGCAACCATGTCGTTCGGACCGGGACTGCGGTTATGGTAATTGTCTTGGTATTATTCCATATACCAGAGAGGTGTGTATTCACTGTCTGACAGATAAAACTAAAACTGGCCATTGCGGTTGCGTATCCAGCTTTGTCCCAGATTGTAGCCCCAGAGGAACTGGTGCTGGTGATAAGACCGATGTAATTTGCCATGCACATGGTGCAGAGCAGGGAAGCAGGGAATCAGACAACAACTAAGGGTACAAGACAAGGGAAACGTGAGACTTGTTGCATGCTTTCAACTAAACATTTCAAAATCATTTAGTCTATTATTATAATTAATTACATACTTATAGTCATTCCATGGTTATCCTTAAAATTAATTTATAGCTTGTGCAATTTTAAATTAAATAAAAAAATTGTTTTCTTCTTCTCATTTTAATTGTTTTTAAATTTTCTACACGTTTTGTTTCTTACATGGCATATAGCATTAATTAGTTTCATTTGCGTTTGTAACAGAGATTTAGAAGGCACAATTTAGTTAGCAATCATAACTGTTTTGATATGGATGATAAATATTTCATGATATTATGCATGGGATAGAATGTGTTTAATTTACATGGGCTTTTGTTGAACAAAGCTTCATGAATCAGAGTGTATAAAATTTCATGCACAACTTTATTCACTCTTTGATGGAATGCAATATAAGGCACAAACATCAAATAATATTGAAGAAAAAGTAAGCTACCTAAACCAAGGAAAAACCGTGAGTACTGTTTTTTAATCACTAAATCATACGCAATATATGTGCTCCTCGTGTGTGATAATGATAATTATAATTTTTTAATGCTTTCCTGCTTAGGTGACATTACCTTGAGTATAGAGAAATGATAAGTCATGTCATGTCGATCATCCAATTGTTTATTTCCGAAATCTCTCTCAGGCGTCCTCCTGTCTGGTATCAATGCAAAAGCTATCGGAATGGGCCATGCAGTTGTTCTGAATTATTAGCGTTAGTTTTTGTTACACTTTATAAATATTATCGACTAAAAATATTACATATACTATTCAAACATGTTTACAGATATTACTTTTGCAGCCTATGTCGTAGGTTTGTTTTCTCGTTCATATATGAAATGAATAAGCTTGTAAATATAATTAATTGTTAAAATAATGGTTTGTTAGTAGCAGAGATTTTTAAAATGTCAGAGAAAGTTCTCAACTTTCCCAGCTTTTAATAAAATCATGAATAAATGCTACTTTATTCAAGCAATGGAGCATATAAAATAGATAACGTGCCATACCCAGATTTTCAAATTAAAATGCATTTTCAAATCAAAGTTCAGAAATTCTTTCTTATTTATTTCATTTGACTGATTTTTTAATTTAAATTAAATACTACATTATGATTAGTCATTGGAAAACAATAAGCAAGGAATATAAAATAGAGGAAATGCAAACAAACATAATTTGCAACAAAATTGTCAACTCTGCTGTTATACATAAACCAACATCATTCATTATTGATTTGATTAGGTTCATATTTATGAACATCGTTATATTTATATGCACGTTCTTCCTTCGAGTTATTCCAAATCCCTACATTCATTTCGATACACATGATATTTTCAACCAATCCTTTTAAAAATGTTGTACGTTAGATAAATAAATGTTCAGGTTTTATTTTTCATAAAGTACATAGGTAACTATAAATACACACATATAGGCATCTGTCTGTCCTCACTAGTATTATTAGCAACATAGCAACTGCTCGTTAAAAGAAGTATTCCAATTATTCGTCTTTTGTTAAAAAAAAAGTCATAAAATTTAGAAACCCCATTTTATGTACAACCTTTTCATAAAAATGCATAATATTGCATTATTAATAATAATGTTGATTGTACATCATATCACATACATTGCATGACGCTATTTATGCCAAAATGTAAACTTTCAGGGAAACATGACTGGAAAATTAATATCCATGTGCACCTAAAAATTGACATTTAGTATTTGTATTTATCGTTTTTTTTTTTAATTCCATGAATTTACTTATTGAAAGTACCGATTTTCTAATCACCTTGTAGTATCAATGTACAATATTTGACATGCAATAACAAGTAGCACATTGCATTCATAAAGATTGACATCAGCCTATTATGGCAAACATGAAATAGTACAAGTAGCGAGAAATATGGAGAGTTAAAGTTTGTGTTTTGCCTATTATTAGTCGCTTGTATGCATGCATGTTTATGTTACATGGTTTGTTTGTATGCAAGCAGGCTAGTTTATAATATTATTTGACGATATATGACGATTTGTGCAAACAATAATGCCAACTATACTTGTGTTTTTATAGAGATAATATGTGTGTATTATTTTTATTTGATTAAATAAATTAAATATATACACAATATATATGTTTTATCATAGTAATTGAACAAGGACACAAGTATCATATAAAATTCAATTAAGTTGAGATTACAATTTTTGGTATTGAGTAATTAAAAATCGTGCGAGGATTACAAAGAAAAATATCTTGATCTCGTAATTTTAAACTTCAACCAAAAAAAGGATTTGTACAATTTTCAAACGCTTTCATAAAGGGTTGTTTGTTGCCGAGAAGTAAAACTTGGGTACATGTCAACAAGTTTGTTGCTTATGGAAGGAATGCTAGAATTATGTATATACATTAATTATGTGAATGGTCGCCGCTTACGTCAACAATGACACTTATTTTTTAAACAACATGTTTCTGTTTGATGATTTGAATTGATATGTACCGGATAAATACGCAATTGGTAATTCAAATATTTCTTTTAAAATACATAAGATCAATAGCACGTCAGGTACACTCAAGCAGATACAATAAGGGAAGTAATAATTTAAAAAAAAACATTTTATGAAACTGTCATCATTGCATTTTGTCCAATGTTACTAGGAAGGACTTTACCACAGAACTTTTATGTTTCCGAGTGAAGTTGCTTAGATTGGCGCCATCCCCAACGTTATCAGATCCACCGTTTGTGTCAATGATTATGCTCTCATCTTGGCAATCTGGTTTCCCAAATAAGTGAACTTCTGGTGAGTTTTTGGCCTCTTTCCCATCAGTCGTCCGAATTCCCAACGACATGGGATAATTGCAAGTCATCTCATCCACTGTACACAAGTTGACACAAGGATCGCGGTAAGTAAATGTTTTTAAATGAGTATCTTCATAGGAGAAAGTAATGTTTAGGGGTTGCACTGTCTGGTTTCCCACATTGAAGGAAATGATTGGCCATCTATCGTTGAGCGAAACAGGCTCATTTGGGATCAATGGAACTGGGCTTGAAACGCTGTTGTCATTCTCACAGTTTTCGTTGGAATAGCGTACTAATAAATACTTTGAGCCAAAACCATCACCAGTCAGACGTAGCTCAACTGTTGAAGGAATCTCAGGACCCAGTTTGTAGCACTTACCAATGGGTAAAGTGTCATTTGAATGACCTGTAATGGTGAATGGGTGCGATTAATTTGATAAAAAGTTTTGAATTTATAATTCTTATAATGGAAGTTCTGATTTCGTGAAAATTTGGTTACCTCTTTTTACAATTAGCGAAGTTTGTGTTGATGTTTCTGTAGGAAATGCCCTGCAAACTGTGGCACAAACAACAAGAAATAATAGTGCGGAGAACGACTGTAAAGCCATTTTTGTGAATTTTTACTTCACCAATTTACAAAAAAACTCTTTGATTCGGGTTGAATTTTTAATTTATTCTGTTTTATAGCTGGTTGGTTAATGAGCTTTGTCTTTCGTTGCTTTTTAAGATCGACATGATTACTTTTAACGTGTTATCAAAACTAGCAATTTATTCAGCCTACAAGCTTTATATACCGTTCCATAACAAAAAGTGCGAGCATTAAATGGTTAACAATGTACGCATTTTATTGACTATAGCTGGTTATCGTCATGACTCATAACGATATATGTAGCGGCTATAATTGTTTGAAAGTAAACATTGTTTTTATAATTCATTATATTTATGTGATTAAGTATTACATTTTATTAACAGTTTATAATAAACAGGAGATGGGTTGACTTTGTCGCACTCTATACGCTTTGCAGACTAGAAATTGTGCCTCCAGAAATGTTAATCCTATCACATTTGCACAAATTTTGTTATGTCATTATTTAATTAAGCACGGTGGAAAAATTTTACTTGGAAAAACATTGGGCCAATTTCTGATTAGCAGCAAATATGTATAGTTAATATTAAACTAAATCTTTCGTTGTCTGCAAAATTCGTCATTTAGTTGTTGTATTCTGACTCATCATTAAGCATATTGGTCTCCACTTTAAATACACCAATTATATAGCAAACTATAAAGGATCCGACAACAAATTCATCATATCATCATCATTGCAAACATAGAACCCAGGGAAAAATAATAACAATACTACCCAGAGAAATTTTTCATGTGTTGAAACAAAATACAAAATTATCACACATAACAAATACTAGACTAAATTGTTAAAACAGTCGTTTGTAAAGATGATGAAAAACTTTTAAAAACAATTGTTTGTTGTGCATTGTCTCGGGCACTTTCTCAATATTCTTTGCATTATGTCTATTGCATGGACTCAATATGGCCTACAAGGCTTATATCATATATCTCATATCAAGGCTACAAGGATGGGGGATATGCAAAAAGGGTTGTCCGTAGTTTCCAACGGATTGCATTTCCTGTGGGTATGTGGGTATTGTTGATAAGGAAATGCCAGTCAACTATTTTGATAATTTGATTAATCAAGTAATAAATGTAATGATGATGGTAAATGATTTTTACAAATAAAGTGAAATTTTATGTGCTGAATTGAAATGCATTATCTTTTTTAAAGAAAATATTATTTATTACTACTGCTATTTACGCAATTACTTTACAAATCGTGTATATTAACAAAATGTTTCTTAATTCAGTTTTCAATTGGGCATGATAAGGGTCTAATGGGGCGAACATTCTTGGGAACGCTATTATTAACAAACTGGTTTTAGATGGGGGGTGCATTGAGACCTAACAAAAAAACGACAATATAAGTCTTGGGTTGTTGATTCAAAACTTGCTGACATGATCTTCCTCGAAAAACATTCAACTAATCTTTAAGAAAATATTATCTCAAATAAAATACCCGGTTTAACAGATTTCATTCCCTGGAATGGAAAATATCATGCTAGTACTTTACCATTTTGTAACATGAATTGTGAATTATGTTTAGTTTGCATAAAAATATTGTTTCCATGGTGTATATGGCATTTGGCACTTTGAATTTGAATGAATCTTAAGATGCTTTGAGTGTTTTATTAGCAACAACATAAGGTAGAAGCATGCATAATATATTTTTACAATTACTAAATAATTAACGAAAATGTCATTTCTCTCTATCCACATGACATGATTCTCAACGGTTAAAATTTTGAGACAGGTATCGCAACGAATATGTACTTATTGTTAGTGCACCAATTAAAAAAAGTATTTTGGATTTGCATCAGTAAAAAACCACTAACAAAGCTAACAATAAATATTTTTTTTCCATTATTCAACCATAAAGTATATAGTTGCTACATGTAGTTTGAAAATTTAATACTAAATCTATAACAATATGCTAGTTGATACATATGATTATATGATAACGCATTACACAACCGAATAATTTGACAATTATTTCCTGTGCACAAAAGGCATTTAATACAATAGTAAAACATACAACATTGAGCAATAAGGAATTTAAGAAACCACAAACATTTATACGTTTATTTTATTTCATATATTAACTTACAATTGTATTGTGATTATCTTTTAAACTAGCTATATTTAAATTTTTAATAATAGACTATTGAATACAAATATTTTTTTACAAAAATTTATGTTGTGCAACATGTATTATTTAACATTATATTATAGAGCATTTTAAATGCATTATTTTGTGTATGAACAATTTTTTTATGCAACAATGTTTGCAAGACATGAATACAGTCACAGTTGCGAAAATAACAAAAGACTGCCAACAAATTTCAAACTCTGGATTGGTACGGATACGGACCCTAAGGAGTATAAGTAAGCACAATTGTTTAATTGTTTATGTCT
>JAHZNC010002031.1:662-15658 GCA_027744095.1 Zhuqinia jingwanae | reverse complement strand
GGGGTAACCCACTGTTTTCAATTTCACCTGTGGTCTTTGATTAATTAAGAATCAGCATTTAGTACACTGGATGTACTGTAAAAAGTTGTAAAAGACGTGTACATACGATTTAATTTAAAATAAAAAGTGAAAAATTCTTAATTTTTTTTACATGAAATGCTTTTTCTGCTTTGAAACATAATTTTATAAAATACAATTTTTTAAAAACTGTTTTCTTTATATTTTATAGGTATTCTTCACCTGAGCTACGCTCAAAGTCCCGCGCATGTACTTTCCACCATTGTCGGAGCGACAATAGGAAACCCTGCAAACTTGACTTGCCAGTCACATGGAATCCCAATAAGCAACTGCTTATGGGAAAGGGACATTCCCGCCGGAAGCAATGTTACTTCAATCCTCTTGAGCTTCACCTCAGCCAATGCCAGAGTCGGTGAAGGTCCTCTACCCGGATACACTTACAATGGAGATGGACTTGAAAAGGGGGAGTGTGGCGTGACCATCCAAAATGTGAAGGAGACGGATAACGGGAATTGGAAGTGTACGCTCTTTGCCAACACTGGACAGTTGTACAGGGGCACGGTTGACCTTGGAATTATGAGTAAGCTTCCACGCACACAAAAAAATATTACTCATGAATCTATTACTCAACACCCACGTGACATATAATTTACATTCAGAGATCATCTCAATCGATCAACCTTCATAGAAAGAAATATAATATGCCATGTATTTATTCTGCTATGTTAAACAAAAATCCTGTAAAAAAATATTTGTTCAAAGCAATTCATCATTCTACTTTTGATATTCTTTTTTTTTCGTCTCTTGACATCTATAACCACGTCCTAAACATGAACAACTCTTGAGGAAAAATATTGCAAAGGATTCTGAATCCATCCAGTTTTAATTCTATAATACCCTTAAAACATGTGCATTGTTCCAAACCTAATTCATCCGATGATTACTATTACCTATTAGTATGCGCATACCAGAGAGATGCAAACATGTTAGCATATCATCTTGTTTCTTCATGTGCTTCTTCATCATCAGAAACCATTCGCAAAAGAAAATTACAAAAAGTCAAACCAAGTCAAAGTCAAGGTCAACTAGCAAAAACGAAGCTACCAGCTACATACTCAAACAATCATCGTTATATATAATCATAATATTATCGTCTTATATAACAATGCATGATAATAAATACCTTTGCCACCTACCACACACGTATCATTATTTACATATTTCCTAACATAAATATAATTTTTGCAAAAAAAGAAGGAAGATATGAGCATATCGTGTATCGCCATATCATTAACAATGTAAAAAGGGTTAAGTTGCATACCTACGTAAAGTATGTAATTCTGTTAACTGACCACAAGGTGATGTGGTATTAATGGTAATTACTTTGCTCATCCTGGTATCTCCTCTACCGTGAATAATGATCATTTTTTTTGCATTATAACTTTTAGGAGAATGTTTTTATTCATCTTTATATATTATACCGGCTTACGCGAAAATTGTTTTGTGCAATGACTTTTTTGTATAGAGAATGCTTTGTGTAGAGAGAAGGAACTGGAACTGAACTTTAAAAAATAACGAAAGAGCCGGTTGGTATTATTATTTAGCCAGATGCTTATCTAAAAGCTGGGTCTATTTTTAAAAGATGTAATTGCTACGACATTCCAGTTCCATGCTAAACAAAATCTTTGTACAAATTCAAGTTGTACTGGAATCACAAAATGTGATATTAGATTTTATGTTAGATTTTGACGCTCATCATAATTTTATTTCTTCAATTTGGTTCTATTGTGAAGCTAGGTTGATGTCATTGGTTCAAATGTTAATCGGTGTATATTCTTAATATATAAAACATTACATACCTGTCACAATAATGTCACATATCCATAATAATAAATATCTAGTTTAATCGTCCCACTTTTATTATGTCACAATATTCAACATTCATATTCCGTTTTATAATATAAAACATTATATACCTGTCACAATAATGTCACATATCCATAATAATAAATATCTAGTTTAATCGTCCCACTTTTATTATGTCACAATATTCAACATTCATATTCCGTTTTAAATTCGCGGATAGGTTTATTACCACACAAAAATCAGGGTACTCCAAAAAAAAAATTTACACAAAAAAGCAATATTTATTAATGGATTGTTGCATTATATGTATGTATGCATAATGTACTGCTCACACTTACTTGTGTGATCTCTCACAGCATTATAAAATATAATTCTTACACATGCATACCTATATATACATAGTACATAATAGGCTTTTTCTCCAAATTACATGCACATACATTAGCCAAGTTTTTCCTAGACATTGACTTTTCAAAAAGGCTCTGTACATAATAAATCGTAATAAAAAATATTCATATACTTCTATCTACGGAGAACTACATTCACTCAACTAGCGTTACTCTGAGTATTATATTATTATGCACATACCTATACGCAATATAAAAGCACCTTTCTACTAAATTGCAAACCAGGTAGGTAGGTAGATGGTGTACCAAGTACTAGATAGGTACAACGACAGAGTAGCACAATTTACTGGGCTGCAAGGCACACTTTAATATCATTCATTCATTCATATCATCATCCTCATCATCATCATCCCCCAAAAAAAATTATTCAGAGAAATGCGATGTGCTGCTCAACTTGTTTCTTTTCTTTACTCTACACATAATGCAATCTGCAATAACCCGTGAAAAAAAATCTACACGATTGTATGCAGATTATTTTACTTTTTGAAAAGTATACAAAACTGTACATGTAGTAGGTGTATACGTTGTATTTGATTTTCTTGATGTCCCGTTATATTATGTCTTCTTGTATTTACAAGTCGCCAAGCTTGATGATGACGGATGATCTACAAAGAAAGATGATGATGCTGCTGCTGTTGATGATGATGATGATGATTTCAAAAAAAAATCGTGCAGTCATGCATTTCATTTCAGACTACAAACTGCAGAGAGAGAGAGAGAGAGAGAATACATTGTATCAATTCAATTCGCAAAAATCTCAACAACTCAAACAAACCATGCAAGCACGCATGCATGCATGAATTGAGGAAGATTTTCCTGCACACAACAACACACTGTAAAAACATTTTAGATTGCAATTGAGGCCAGTGCTCACACAGTGCTCACAAGCTCATCTCAGGATAATCATAATCATTCAAATATATTAGCCAGTGTGCCTACCAAACTAAACCTAGCTACTCTGTCATCCCGGCAGTTCCCCAGTCTACATACTACATACATAACATAAATTCATTGCTATTCGGTAGTAGGCGAAAGGGTGCAAAAATGCAAATTATCACCCCAGCAGTTCTCCTGATGATGACGATCATGAAAGTGATAAAGGAACAGTTTTTTTCTTTCTCTCTCTCTCTCTCTCTCTTCAAAAAACATATTCAATGTAAATAACAAATGAAGTTGCTCTGGCGACGATGATGATGATGACGATGATGCCATAAGGGATCATTATTGTCGTTTTATGACTGTACCGTACTGTATTTTATATTGAAGGCTGGGTTAAATTATTAAAAGTGGCTTGGTACTATGCATGCATACAAAGTTAATATATTAACTTTTACGACATGTCATGCCATGACATGTATGGCGTTGTAGATGATATACTTACTTCAATGCGAGAAAATAAATTATCCGCATATCAAACATAAGACACAGGACCAAAAGGATGATGATTACTTACTAGGATGTTGCCAGATTATATGATATAATAATATGCGCGTGTAGTGGCATGCCTGCATGTATACCTACCTACTGATGATTTTCATGTTAATAGTTAATATTATTATTATTATTTACCAGTGTTGGTGGTTTTTACATTGTGAACAATATGAAGCTGTCATGATTCCTAATGACAATGACTTGTGATCATTCTTTGAAGCGAGGAACAATGCTAATACCAGGCCTTTTATACTGAGATTGTAGTGTCTATATGCATGTTATGGCTTTTTGGGATGCCAATATGCATGCTTTTACGAGTTTTTACTGGCTTGCCACCATGCCAAAGTAAAATATACAAAGAGAGAACAACAAAGCATACAAGCTAAAGCGCTGTGATTATAGGTTCATTATTATTATTTCAGTAATGAATTGGAATTTATGGGATTTACACTTGGTTTGCTAAGCTCAACTCTCTGAGAGCATCATCATCTCATCTTCAACCTAATCATCATCATCATCGTCTTCCTTCTTGTCTTAGTATCTTCTTGGGAGGGATTCATCATCATTTTTGCATGTTTTTTTGTGCACGATGTTGATACATAATGCACATGATATAATAATAGGAAATGAACTTATATAGGCTTACTTTTTTTGAAGAGAGATTAAATGGAGGGTGGAGTAAAAAAAACATCTTTTTCCTTGACTTGAGTGAAGTTGATGATATGCATAAGCTTTTCATATCACTTCCTTCTCATCCTCTTCTTCTTGTTCAGCTGCTGCTTTCGTCTTCCTTCTTGTCTTAGTGTCTTCTTGGGAGGGATTCATCATCATTTTTGCATGTTTTTTTGTGCACGATGTTGATACACAATGTACATGATATAATAATAATAGGAAATGAACTTATATAGGCTTACTTTTTTGAAGAGAGATTAAATGGAGGGTGGAGTAAAAAAACATCTTTTTCCTTGACTTGAGTGAAGTTGATGATATGCATAAGCTTTTCATATCACTTCCTTCTCATCCTCTTCTTCTTGTTCAGCTGCTGCTGCTTGTTGGAAAACAGTTAAGATTTGACGGCATGATAAGCATAAGCATCGCATAATAAGCTGGCATGCTATAAAGCATTGTTTGTTTCTCTGAGTAATTTGGTAAATCATCATCATCATCATCAACAACAGCAACAACGTGATCATTTTTGTGGTGGTATGGTATGGTGGTATGCTGCTGGTCTGGTTCATATAGTCATGTTATTCTGATTGAATTGCAAAATTGTATGCATTGTTTGTAAGAAAATGACTGGCTATGTTAAAGGAAGAAAAAATGTTGTTATTATTTTGTAGGATACGTTTTAGTAAATAATTTCTCCATGGTCTATCCATCGGTATGATCTCTAGACAATCTGGTTCTGGCCATCTTCAACATACCACTCAAATAATGGAATGACACGTATGCACTTGCTGGTATATTTTTTAAAGGAAATACTAGGAGAAATTCCTTTTTAAGGGAACGTTCATGGATTATATCATCACTTTAGATTAAGTAGGTTCTCTGCTATTAGGATGACTTAGTTATTAGGTATATTATGTACAAGAGCTGTCAAGGTGGATTATTGGTACGTTGCTCAACGCAAGTTGTGAGCTACCCCATAAAAATCCAAAGATTGGAGAAAATGGACAAGTGATAATGATGATGATGAGCATGTCATGATGTTGTAAAGTTCATTTGCACATCCATACATACCTACATATTTATATGCATGTATGTTATTGGTGTTATTCCTATATATGAGCTTGTTACAAGTTACAACAACGACGGATCACGAAGCGTCCATTAAAAAATATTGATTTTTTATAGACATTTTTTGTTGTTGTAGTTATTTAGTGTGTGCACTACACGATACTTTTGATGACTCTAGTATAATTTTTTTTTGCGTACATGAATGAGAGCGTCGTGTATAGGTATGTAGAGGAAACAAAAGAGGTTCACGACCTGGTAATGAACGCAAGTGCACATCGCATCAGTTCAATTCAGATTAGACATCCAAGCGGAGAAGGAAGAGAAAATAATAAATTAAAAATACTTGCTAAATATATTAGAGCTAGACATAATATGCATGTGTGTCTGTGTGTAAAAGCCGAGAATAAAGGAGACAAATATAATATTGATTTTTATAAAAAAGAAAAAAAATACATTAAAATTCAACTAGATAAATAGACAAGAAGGAAGTGAAAAGCGATCATTTTGTAAAATATATGTTTTGTAAATTACGTATATGTATGTTTATTTAAGCGCATCCGTTAAATATTCGTGACTGACTATAAGAGTTTACAAAAATTTTGTGTTTTTTTTTGAAGAATCTAGAACAGATCAGTGATCAGACCACCTGTATGATATATATCGTTAAATTATCATGTTACCTCCGCACCTGTGCGCCTGTGCCGCATGTCATGTTATCTCATTAAAAAGTTTTTAAAGAAAACTAGCATGAATTTTCCGAGCCAAGTCAAGTCAAATCAACTAGCAAAAATATTATTTAATGATGCCAGGCCATGCAGCATGATCCAAGCAAAAATAAAATAAAAACTGGGATCTGATCGGCAATGTTGTGAGGTGCTTTTTGTGGTTCATTGTGTTCAACTGTTTCATGTCATAAAAATATATTGGGCTGCTGCGTTGCGTTGTAAAAAACCCATAATATACATATGTACATAAGATTGTAATAAGTATATATAATATATTGTGTCCTGATGAACTGGTAGAGAAGATCAGGTATCATCTCTAATTATTTAGGATGATTCTACACTTTGCTCATATTTTTATTATCCTATATTTTTTATGTTCCTAATCATTTAATTGTGATTGTAAAGTATAAAAGCACAAAGGGGGAAATTAAAGAGGAACATGTAACTGTAAAAGCCTTTTTATTTTACAAACACAATACATGTAGTCCGTAATTTTTTTAATAATGACACCATCCTCTAAACGATTGACGATAAAATCCGGACTGATATTCACAAAACTTTTGTATTTACAAACAAGGTTTTTTTTCTTTCATCTACACCGTTCTACTTTTTAACCCTTCTATTCGGCTGACTCATCATCATCATCGTCGTTGTCTTGTTAATTCTTAAATTACCGCACGCAAAATGAAAATAATTATTTCCTTTTATAATTTTAGCCCATTCAACAGAAACGCTTTACGCACAAAAAAATAGTCATTACTGATTGTGAGAGCCGAGAGCATATTATGCCTAGGATTCAGTACTAAACTACTTTCTACTACTACTGTATATTTTTGAAAATATGATGGAGATCTCACAGTAGAACAAGACAGAAGTCATTTAGTTGGCAGCTGAAAGAACGCATCTCTTACATTTTTTTCTGTGTCTGTTTGACTGTGTGCCTGTAAATTGGATTTGATGAAAAGCAAAAGCCGGGCCACCGAACCACGCCGGATGAATAGAATATTTGAAATGGGATATATGATTCTTATTATTTTATAATCAAAAGAAAATCACAAAACCATATTTTTGCGGTCTGTAGTCTTTCTTGAAATTCTTGGCATTGCCAGAGGCAAATGGCGCTGACTTGACTAGAAAAAAAAGTGGGCGAAAATTGACATTGTTTGGTTTGCTCTGCCTTTCTTTCTATCTTTTTGAAGGCCTCTCCTCCTCCTTCACATCTCAGATTTCAAAAACAAATGACAAGAGAGAATAAATTAGCAACAGTAAAAAGGCTGAATAAAATGAACTGGTGAACTAAATATTTTTTTTGACAGTGATTGTAACACGCATTGCAGATAAATCATAGAGCAATGCGTAAAAAATATAATCGCGCGCGCTAATTTTGAAATGTTTGTTTATGTACATCTCTAATAATGTTTTTTATTTTTTATTTAATGAATAACAGGAAAGCCAGATCCTCCAAAATTCAACCCCAGCGTCTTGAACAACTTGGTAGACAGCGATGAATCCCAATTCCGTGACCGTCAGCAAACTCGCATTGTATGTTTCTCTGCAAATGGACAACCCCCACCAAGGTTCCAATGGTTTATTGGTAAGTTTGTTGCATAAATAAATAAACAAACAAATAACTTAAGCGAGTAAACATGTTTTTTTTTGTGGTTTTTTTGTTTCCTTTGATTCGATTTGTAAAATTGATAAAAAAAATTTTGTGGTCCGTTTCCTTTTCCAGATAACGAACCTTTAACCGAGGGACTCGTCCCAATCAACTCAACCGTCGACAGTGGAATTTCCTACACTTTCCAGGATCTCGTCAATCACAGATTCTCATGGCGAGACAATGGGAAAAAGTTGAGATGTGTGCTTCAACATGCCACTCTTACTCAAAACGACCAGAGGGAAGCATCTATGGATATTGATATTGCATGTAAGTTTCCCAAAGAAAATATTTTTTTTATTGCTGCCTGTCTGGCGGGGAGAAAGAATAAAGAAAAAGTGCATCTTGCACATTTTTATTTCCTGTTTCACCGCTTCACCTATCATCAAATTGCCACCCGACCGACCCTACCATTTTTCCTCTAGGCGCGTGAAAGTCATAAAAATAGTCAAGTTTCCGTATCCGAACTTCTAATCCGGTAGTATAGCGGGGGTGGTGAGGCGAAGATGGTTGCATGGTGGTCGTGACCAGAATAATGTTATTATCATTGCAGTTTTTTTCTTGAAGACGGGTAATATTGTTCAATGCACCGCTCTACCATCACCACTGATGCTACCTCGTCTCTCTTAGAAATCTTGATTTGTAATTCATAACATGAGTTTTATTCTTTCTCTTAGTTCGACTTGACTCCATGCAGCCGCTACACAGCTATAATAATAATAACAATGATTACAGTGATATAAAATATTTGGGTTCTCCTTTTCTTTTTTTTAGTTCCTCCAAGAGCAGCTCGGGAAGAGTCTGGCAGCCATGTGAAGGTTCAAGCAGAAATCGGAGCTCAGAAAACGTTGACTGTGAACGTGTCAGCAAATCCAAGACCCGACCAGGTTACTTGGCAAGTTGATGGGAAAACTCTTAGGGATGGGCAAACTGATGAGAAGTATGATGCTCAGAAGTTGGTGGATCTTGGGGTAAGTTCAATAATAATATATTATATTATACATATGTATTATCCTTCCTTCCAGCCTTTTCTCCCCTTTAACCGATTCGCTCATCCAATTTGAATAATTTAACAGTAGACTTGCATTATTGGAATATTTAATGAGAGCAACCACATAATATTTTATTTTTTCGTCTAGGCCGGAGTGTATCAAGCAAATTTAAGGATCAAATCCGTTGAGGAGGAAGACGTCAACAAACATTTCATCTTGAAAGTGGGCAACAACTTTGGCCAGGCGGAATTCGATCTCCGAATTGCATCAGAATCTACCGGTTCGGGTATTAACAAAATATCCGCCACTAACACACACTGTCTGATCTATGTTTTTTCATTCCTTCTGTTATTTTATTTTATATACATACATGGATAGTATTTTATGCTATACATGCATGTATATATCCCCATCCTTTATACCTGAGTTAATTTGAGCACTGCGAGTCTCTTTTGTAGAAAGAGAAAAAACTAACCAGAACAAAATAGTACAGTGAGCTTTTTAAAGAGTCCCCTCACTACCCAAACAAAAAACTCTCACTCAACGTATTTTTTTTTACTTTCACTCTTTTGGGATATTGTTTTTTTCGTTTTATTTCCGTCTGTGTCTGATGAAAATTTTTTCCGAGCTTCAGCTTTGCTTCTGGGGAAAAATAAAATAAAACGTACGATCATCGTCTTCATCACTATCACCCTCCCTTCACGGATTTGGAAAATGATGCATGGTGGTAGTGGTGCGGTGAAAGTTGTTGGTTGTTTGATAATTTATGAAATTTTTGCTTTTATTTTCCTGAAAATTTATTTATTCAGATGGACTGAGCGCCGGTGGAATTGTACTTCTTATCCTTGGAATCGCCGCCCTCCTCATCATCATCGCCCTAGTCGTTGTTTACGCAAGATCCCAAGGGTTGTTATGCTTTAAAGGTGAGAGCCTCATGCCAGACTTCTTATGATTTGCCAATACTTAAGTTGTTTGTTTATTTATTTTGAAATAAAAACAATGAATTAGTATTATTTTATATTTGTCTTCTTCTTCCTCCTCCTCTTATTATTATTATTATAAAAAAAGTTTATCCCAATACAAAAAAATGATATAAAAATATCTGTCTTTGATATTTAATAATTTTTTAGTTCTCATTTTTCTTTAGGAAAAGAAAAGAGAAATAAAATCAGAATAGAATAGACAGTTACAAAAAAAATTTTTGATGTAGCTTTTTCTACATTTTTTCACCTTGAAGCTTTTTTTATTATTCCGTATTTTTTTATACTACAAATCACTACAACTACCGCGCCTTATACATAAAAATGGTATAGTCCATTTTTTATTGCTTCCTTTTTTTGTATTTTTTTCCTTACAATTTTTATATTTTCTTCCGTGTTTAATTTTACTTGTGTTGTTGTGTTTCTGATCTGATATTTATGCTACTTGCTGTATGTATGTACATAATATTATCACGTATGAATTTTTCTTCATCTTTCAATCTTAAGAATTTTGTAAGAAAATATATATTTCTTGTTGGTTTTTAAAAAAGTACAAAAAAAATCGAAAACCTATATTTAGAACAACGAAAGTTTCACCTTGTCACGGCAGATTAAATAGGCGCATTTAAGTTTATTGATTTAAATTCATTTACAAAAAATATAATGAAAAATAATCATTATAGTAGTTACATTTAGGCAGCCTCAAAAAAACAAACAAATCAGTTCAGCTTTAATATAGTAAACTTGATTCCATCCACAAAATACTACTACTACTCATATACTTTTTGATCACCATCATCACAAAATACATCTTTTCAAATGTCTACAAAATTAAAATTTGGGAATCATAACGTGTAATATTTTTGCCTTTTCAAGGAATTATACATGAGCCATATGAGCTTTCCTCTGCTGCAAAAAAAAATGAGTCTTGACTTGAACAAAATAAACTGCTTAAAAAAAACTTTTGCAGCTTTAAAAAATATATATCAACTTGTATATAACAAGCAAAAACAATTTTAATCAATCTTATTGCGCTTAATAATTCAAGGAAAAATATACTTATACTCATTACATTATAAACTAGATATACAAATCTTCGTCATAATCCTTTTGCTATGCCAAGCCAAAATGAACCACGCAATTCATTATTACAATTTGCCTATTTCAAGCGCCTTATTATTATTTAAAAAATCAAAACTTTAACTAGTTACTATCAAACAAAAATATTGACAAAATTATGATAATGATAATGTTATAATGATCAATTTTATGATACCGCCTTATTTCCAAGATCTGATATCTCCGCTTTTCTTAACAAAAAAAACAATGACAAGCTTTAAAATAAGTAAAGTTTAAAAAAATACTTTGATATTCTTAGTAGAAATACTAGAAATGTACATTGTAAATAAATTTGTTAAAGACAAAAAAAAAATACAAAACTGCCTGAAGTAGATATTATGTAAATAGGCTCAGCTAGAAGTGTCAGGCAAAACTTTTGAATAATTCATAAGATAATATTTTGATACCTCACTTGATTTACTAAACCAAATATCAAGATTAATGGGGTGTCATCGTACCTTTGTGCATTTCATAATAGGTTACATCAGTATGTTGCGTATGATAATATGATACAAGCATGCTGAAACTCATTAAAACAATTTAATTACAACAACAACAACAAAAGATTAACACTGCCACAAAATTGTTTTGTCGGATACCAGGTGTCAGGTGTCAGATTTGCGAAAGCAATGAAAAATAGGCAGGTTAGTATATCTGTATATTATGTAGGTATGCATTTTTAGGTGTGCAAATTTTTAAGAAAAGAATTATCAAAACGAACATAATTTGTGAATTTAACGAACCGAATTCTTCGACATATGTACATAATATAATAATATTTATTAATTTTGAGATAAACAAGAAAATCTTTTTTTCCAAATGCAAACAATATGCATTACAACGAAAACTACAAAACAATTAATTATTGTAAAGCTGTAAATATTAAACATTAATAATAATAAAGTAAGTGTGCTATGAGTGTTTCATAATTGAAAATTTGTAAGAAAGGTAATAAAAAAATATTCAAGGCTTTAATAAAACTGATCTATGATAATAGGACAATTCATCATTATCGACATTGCTGGTCAATTTGCTGCATATTCATTAGCTATTTGTTTATAAATATTTGCTATCACTATTAAATAGTAGGTAGGTATGCATATTGTAATATAATATGCAGTAATTATAGAGTAGTAGGGAATGATTAAAGGACATACAATATACGTAGCTCTGTTTGTTGTATAAACGCTTTTTGTAAAAAAAAAATTTGCTAAATTGGATGGATATAAAACAGTTATGTTGACTTTAGTACAAAAAAGCATATTATATATATTTCTCTTCCCAGGGAAATCATTTTAACGAATGAATGATGGATGAGAATGAAACGTTGATTATTATTAAGTAAAGAAAAATCTTTACATTTTTGCATATAAAATATTTGAATGCACAAATTTTTTTTAACTGCTCAAGTTTTTTTTCAAATAAGTATGTACCAATTTTTTTGGGGGATCTCCGAATTGGCAACGAAATTGAAAAAAATTATTCTTCGTAGAAAAATATTACTATTATTATTTATATACCTAGTTTACCATTTTTTAGTAGACTTGCTTCATTATTTTATAAAACAATTTTTTTAATTGTTTTATGTTGATTTTTTACTGCATGTTGACCAAAGATTGCCTGAGTTAGTTTAATTTTTTTTAAAGTATTTTTTTGTATTCACAAAGTATTTTTTATTTATTATTGCATCATTTTTTTATTTAAAAAATTTAGTACAAAAATATACGTACAATTTTTATTTACGGTTAGAGATCCCGTTTTTTATTTAAATTTATTTTAATTACTTAATGCATATTTGCATAAATTATTACATAACATGTTGTATGATCACGATAATTATTATTAAATTACAAAAAAAATGTTGGAATAAAAATCTTTTGAATTAATTTCAATTTGAAAGTAGAAATGTGGGTGTTGTAATTTTTGGCGTCTTTTCTAAATCCAAGCGAGCTGGAGAGAATAAATAATTAAAATGGTATGGTGGGGGAATACCTTTTTTGCTTATATTTTTCCGAGAAAAAGAAACAATGCACAACAATCGCAGCAACATCAAAGCCAAAAGCAATATATAAAAAATTTAAATTGTCTCTAAAATAATTCCAGTCACCTTATTAATTTTGAGTAATTGAGAAAAAACTCTATTTAACTAACGGGTAATCTTTCAAAAAAATAAATTAAATAATGGGAAATATTTTTCAGCAGCGAAAAAAGCAACCTTTGGTCAATTTTTAGCCGATATAAAATCGACAAAAAAACAAACTGAATATAATCTGCTTCAAAATAATTAATAATTGAAAGTGAAAATAACTTATTATAATTATTATTATATGTCTTCTTGTGCTACCTAACTAACACCCCGTCTGTTTCACATGTAATATGTTTTGTATTATTCATTATTCTTCAACAAAAAAGCCCAATAAATCCTGTTGTATTTTAAACTATTGTACAAAAAAACATAATTAAATTAATAGCAATAATTATAATGATTTGAAACGAGCTTCTTGAAAACTGTATGTACAATCTTTCCAAACAAACCAAAATATTAATATTTTCAAAAAAAAATATTTTACGAGTTTTCTCAATTGCTTCTCACAAATTATCGCGAAAAGTTGACTGTGTAAAGAATATTATGAGATGATTTAAGTTTTTTTTATTTTTTTTTGTTGCAATTTTTTTTGGTTTCGTTGTTGTGCATTGTTTCAGGGCACGGCGAGGACTCTCACTCCACCGCCCAGATTGACGGAAAAAACTCGGATTTGGGGGAAAGTGGGGGAAACGAGAACCCCGTGTCGGGGGACGGTGGAGGCTACCCACCATCTCAAACACCGCCACTTGGTCCACCCCAGTCTAAGCAAAATGGGAACATGATCCCACCACCTGCACCCACCATTCCACCTCCACCGCTTGATGATGAAAATGTCACAACGCCTAATAACCAACTCCCACCCGCATACACATATTCCAATGGAAATGGCAATGGCAGGGTGCACAAAGACAGTCCTGTCTAGTTAATTAACAACGTATTTAAAATATATTTCGAGAACATACCCACTTTTTTAAAATAATATTTAATTATTTTTTAGCCTTTTAGCTATAATCATAAGCGAATCTATTTGCGTTTAAAAAAAATTGTGTTGGAAATTTTTTGTTTTGACTTATATTTTTGTTTTGTTTTTATGTGTTTTTCGGACCAAATTAGTGAAACAGAAGAAGATAAGCGAGTTTGATGACGACGTTGAAACCGTAGCTAAAAGTAGCGAACAGACTTGATTTTATTAACTTTTTTATTATTTTAGAAATAAAAAAAATTTAATGGAGAAAAAAAACACAAATTATTATACTCTCAACTCTCCGATTTTATAAACCGATAATACACCGATTATAAATTTCTGAAAACTAATAGCAGCCAGTTAACGTTACATAATTAATTTTAATAATTATTAATTAAAATACTTACTCTATAGGTATTACAATGATAGGAGTTATATTAAAAACTGTGTACATATTAAGATCTCCCCTTTCCCTTCAAAAAAATTGTTTTCAACTTTGTTTCAAAAAGTATTATTATTATTACCTATATTATTATTATTATTATTTATTCCGTAGTTTTTAAACTTTTCCTTTTCCCTTCAAAAAAATTGTTTTCAACTTTGTTTCAAAAAGTATTATTATTATTACCTATATTATTATTATTATTATTTATTCCGTAGTTTTTAAACTTTGGAAACAAAAACTAAATTTTTTTTTTGTTTTTTATCATTATTATTGTTGTATTTTTAAAGAAAAGCTTTTTTTCTAAAAACACGCATGCCTTACTGACTATGTACAATTATTATTACTGTTTCGTGGTATGTATATTGTATTTTCTTGTAAATATTTCATTTTTGGAAATATATGGTAATTATTATTCTGTACATTTCTAACTAAATTCAACCCTTTGGGCTATTATATAATACGCAAACGAAATATCTTTTTAAAACGGTACGACTTTTTTTAAACCTTTTTAAATCTGGTACCATCTGTCATTATTACTCTAAAAAAAATATTTCAAAATTGTGGAACAA